>CBMN011744435.1:0-11906 GCA_000582825.1 Hordeum pubiflorum | reverse complement strand
TGTGATGGAGTAGCCGGACGATCCGTGTGCGTCGACGTAGTTGCATGAGTTTGTATGGATTTGAGATATGCTAATTGAGGTGTCCGGATGTGGAGCGTCTAATTTGAGATGTGCCCGGTCAGTGCCCGCGGACGCGTCCGGGCGCGTTCACGGGCGTTTGAGGGGCCAGATTTGCCAAGTCCGGCGTAGATGCTCTAACCTGAATATCTGATGGTTCTGTAGTGAGTGCTGTAATGTTTGTTGCCTCAAGTTGCTACTCCGGGTTTGCATGATGTGTGCTTGCTGTGAGTGTGTGGCTTGTTCTGACCGTGGATGTACCTACCTAGTATCTCTGTGGCGAGAGATAATTCTCTGGTAACTGAAGGACCTTGTGTGAGTTATAAAACATGATCAAGTGATGACCTGCTTGGGCTTGGGCGCACAGCCATTGTCGGTGCTGTTGAACCAAACGCCTGGCTCACTACCTATTCTAGTTGTATACAGGGTTGACCCCCTGATGCAAGTGCCGAGCCAGGTCATCCCCTTCAGTTCACAGTGGTGCTCCCTCTTGACAGACCACAGGGTGGACGTCGGTCGATGCCTGGGGCAAAACTCATCTCTTGAAATAAGTATAAGCCTGGGGGGCAAAACACAATTTTCATGCCAAAACCCTGTGCTTGCAAAGCCCCTCATGGCCTCATGCCATAACTAACTACTACTAGCACACAGCCTCTGAACAAGGATAACCCTAACCTCATGTTTCCAACAGGCCATTCATTCACTACAGAGTAGTACTTGATTGTTTGGCACAAAATACATTGTCCTAACATTGCGGTTCACAATCTCCAATTACCAGCATTCATGCCAATGCTACACCAACCAGGCCAAACAATCCGCACAACTAGACCATCACCAACATTCATGACAAAATAGCGTTGATAACACTTCTACTCCTCTGCTTCAGGAATCTAGATACTTGGCGGGCTCAGCGCTTCCGCTTCTGTGCGCGCCACTGCCTCAGCACGTACTGGACCACTTCTTTCAGGGTTGCCTTCCTCGTCTCTTTGTAGTTCCACAGCTCCGGCACAGAATAGCGCCCGCTAGGGTTGTACTCGTTCACTTCAAGCAAAGCCTTTGTCACCAACCCATACACTTCCTCGCCATGCTCTTCTTTCAGTTCCCGCAGCTTCTCGTCATCCTCGCGGAGAATTTCCTAACATCAACGCACGCACCATTGTTAGATAAGCATACTACTGCTCCATTCTAACAATGTAAGATCAAAATAGCATCAACAGCTTCAAAACTTTACACTCCACGAATATGGCCAAGACAGACAGTGATCAAGGATCTTGTGCTGTGAATTTAGTAAAGTACTAATGTTGCCACAGTACAAGAAATCATGGTGAACAAGAACTATTTATGATGTTTGAAATAATGTACGACAGGCCTACATGATTATATCGTAATGTATCACTGCATAAAACTATACCATCCAATATACATACACAAGGATCTTTCCATGCCCGTGGAACAAGTATGCTACATAAAGTTCAGGGAAAACATTGTTTGCAGATGGCAGCAGAGCTTTGAGCTCCAAGTATCAAGTATCATGTCAAATTCCAACAGCCAAGACACGTCGTGTCCAACTTAACCAAGCTAGGAACTGAGAACCAACTTTTAATTGACCAAGGAATATCACAAAGCGTCCCTATCATAAACCTCTAGGAGGGGGAGTTCTTAGCATCCGGCAATGTGGGTACCGAGTGGCAAGCTTTTTATGAGTAAGAAGTTTGGTTACTCCATGAGCAAATGCTAGATGTGCTATCGCTCCGAAAGCTGGCAAATTAAATATAACTTAATTGGTATAGAACTGGCCATCAGCTTCAGAGAAAAGCAACAAATGGAAGAAAGAGAGTCTTGATACAAATCACCATTTATTCAATTAGATGCTATATATCTCAATCAAAAGTAGCTAACATCAACATAAGGTTTTGCACACAGGAACTCAACAATCATGCTTCCTAGCATTCAAGTTGCACAAATCAATGCATATGACCAAGCTCTCCACAAGGTGCCAAATCAAGTAAATGAAACTTAGCTAACCTTCACTACAAGCATAGATACATATGACTAAATTTTCAGATTCCTTCATCAAGCATCAATCCAATATTTTCTATTGCACATAAGGAAAATTATTTATGGCATGGCCTAATTGACTGTCTAATTGGTTAACTGTAAAAACCATAGTGTGGCTGCCTACATCCACTCCATGCCATGAAAAACAAGATATTTATTAACTCCCATGAAAAACTAGATTATTTAAATAACACAAGAATATAGCCCCTTGGCTGGTACACTTGGTGGCTGACGTTTTCTTGTTTTCCTCCACTCTTTTTTGCACGTAATGGTCCCATGAAAAACTAGATTATTTGAATAACACAAGAATATGACCTTAAGGAAGTAACTGATGGAGGAAACAGGAATGACCTGAATTAGTAATATAAGTAATGTTTTTGGGACTGGCTCAAACACAGCAAGATTCAGGAATGATAACACTATCCGGAGCCCTTAACTCGGTAAATCCAATCTTTGTATTATGCCAGTATTCTTTCTCTCGCTATCTATGATTGATAATACTCTGATCAACAGATTAGGTATTTCCCATTTTCATTATTAATGTGAGAATTTCTACTCCCTTTAGATTAATGTAAGTCTATGCAGGGCAGTAAATCAAACTTGGGGTCTCCAATTTTCAGCTCTCACCACAATTTACTTATGAATAGATGAACCGTGTTAATGTTTGCAGAACAGGAAATTCAATGTGAAATTGATAACTCGAGATTACAAGCTATTAGAGAACATCAAGTGTATAAAAGCAAGAGTGAAGATATTACTACCTTCTCTTTACCGTCGACCACGATAACTTTAAAAGGGTGCCATTCTGGATTTTTAATCTCCTCCTCCCACCTTGAACAAAGAATAGAAGCAGTAACCTCTGCATCTTCTTCTGACATTTTACCTTTGCAAGCCTTAGCAAATGATTTCAGATCAAGATCACCCATTCTTTTAACGCCTATAGTTGCTCGGCCAGTTGTAACATCCCGCAAACCCTGCAGCATATGCAATAGATAGCTTTCAAGTGTAATTCAAACATAATACTAGACAAGTGCAACTACTCAATCGATGAGGTAACTTACATCTATTAGCTTCTTCCGAGCATCTTGCAACTCATCGTTGCTTTTCCTTTCCTTCATAAGCAAAGTGTGGTGGAGTGCTTCCACTGCATCCATTTCATCATACTTGTCCTGAAGCTCGGCACTAAGTTCATCTATTTTCCTCTTTGATTCAGAGTCTTCCTCACCTGGCATATGCTTCATCACTTCCAATTTTCCCTGCAACTGTTTTATTTCTAGCTCAAGCTTCTGTTTGGCATCCAGTTTCTGCTCTAACTTGATAATCTCATCTAGAGCAGCCTTTTTCTCCCTCTGCAGTTTGTCATTTTCAGCACAGCAAGACAGTCATAGATATTAGTATCTTAAAACCTCAAGTGAAACAGTATAGTAAGGCACACACCTTGTGTTTTGCCACAAGCTTCAGCACATTTTCATCTGCCTTCTGTTGCTCCGATGTTGCCATCTTAAGATATTTTGCTTTCATCTCATTCTGTATTCACCACAACAGCCTGACATGAGTTACACGCAGAAATACTGAAAAGAGGGAGGGGGGGGGGGTACCAAATGGCATCTACATTTCCCACCTAGCGTCATGCCCTCTCTAAAGTAAAAAAACAAATTAGCATTTTGCTGAAATTGTCCTACTGTTAAACTGCCTTCGCCCAAGAGCGAAACCTCAGTGACGACAAAAATAAGAAAAATGCAATGATAGGAATCTGTCTATTATATTGTTAAAACAACAGAAAGTGAAAGGTGAAGATTCACCAATTTAATGTTAGAAAATTTGGACAATAGAGATTCATCAAGATCAACTCAACAGCAAAAACTAAGACAGATGCACACGCACAAAACCATACACTAATTCCAGCTGACAATAGTGCTTGGTATAGAACTGTAAGATAAAACTAGGAAAAAAAACGTATGTACATCTGAATCAGAATCCCATACGCGTGCTCCTCTCAAAATAAGAGCCTGTACGGTTGAATCATCTTTTTATATATATATAATTCGCTTGAATCATCTTAGGAATCGAATAGGGAAAAGTCATGCATGCATCTCAATTAAGGCGCACTCCTCGTAAAAAATCAGATCCCGCACGCTTGAATCAGCTTAGGAGTCAAACTAGGAAACGCCATGCATCCCAATTTGTACTACGCATCAACTTCAGGCTACTGCTCAGAAATTTGAGCAAAGTGCAAATGAATAGTAATGTCAAACTGATCAGGTTCTGGGATATTTTCTTTAAACGTGCATCTCAAAACTACACATCAAACGCAAAGAAAGCAGGTTACTACTCTTACGGTTGTGTAGATATTGTGCAAGGAAAATGCAACAAAAACTGTCAGTAGATCTCACACCGAACAATATAGAAATACTTTCTGCAGATTCAATAGCACAAATAGTACGCACTACGTTAAGGAAGAGAGGTTTACAGTGTTTACTTCTAAGGACCAAATGGATAAGAGCTTCGTTTGCTTCTATAAATAAATAGAATATCTACACTACATATTTTGATGTATTTCAAGGTAATAAGAAATGCTACACAGGCTATTTGGATGAATGTACTTAACTGTGTATATTAGTTTATGCACTGGAAGAAAGTATCTACGTACGACATTTATTTTGGTAAAATCAGATCGCAACGGTGTAGATTACTATGAAATTGTGTAAAATCAGGGCAGCAATTTTAGTGTAACATGCCGTAGATCTAAGTACATGCATCGGGTGCACAGTTTTGTAACCATACATGCACGCATGGATTGGCGGTCAAAAGTTTACCAGCAACTAGAAGAGACAGAGAAGTGGTAGATTGGAAAGGATCAAAAGTCTAAGCATGTATAAGGACCACATACAAGGCATGCATGCCATCAGGTAAGAATAATTGGTGGATCGATGCTAATGCATTGCGTGTACGAGCAAGAACATATCGTATAAATGCAAAATGGTGTCACTGTTGTCAAAGTAATTATTGTTAGGAACAAAACGCGTGAAGTATCTAATATGTAGTTTCAGCCATGCTGAAAAATATAAACCGACGCAGTACAACAGGAGAAAAAACAACCACGAGAGAAAATATTGTACTCACTCCGATCCAAATTAATTGACGCTGCGTCAATTAATTTGGATTGGAGGGAGTAGCAAATTAGCAATTTTGAATAAATATGCCCAGATAATTACATGCCTTAGATGGGTAGATGACAGAAACAACTAGAGCAATATGAGAATGCATAGAAGCATCAGAAGGCATGATATCTGCATTAGATAAAAGGACAACTAAAAACAACAGAACACGATGTTTAAGTACTAGTGATCCACGTTTAAAGCTAATTCATGGTGGAGAATCCAGAAAAGAAATATTCTCTAAAAGATAGAGAACATGAGAAAGAGTGGATGAGGTAAAATTAGAGGTTAGTAAGAAAGTCTATTGTTCTGTATATAGTGGGCCACGAATGTCAATGCTAACGGTCTTCCTTTGTTAAAAATAAAATACACTAGCTAGTGGCTACCATTATTTTCTATATTAGGAAGAAATACAAATATTAATGAATGTGGCATGAATTAAATCATGGATCATTCGTTTACAAATAGGAAGAAGAAAATAACAATATTAATGCCATGTAGTAATTCTAGCCGCGCATATGCGCGGGTCATCCAGCTAGTTATTAATAAACAGAAATATGCTATTTAGAAGAAGCACAGAAACAATCAACCATCCTCGAAAACAAACAAAAGGAGAGGACACAAAAAACTAACTTCCATAATTCTTTATGGGCGACATTGGACACGCACCTTCTCCTTCTCTTTCTCAAGGTTCCTTCTATCCGAGTCACTACGCACAGCAAGCTCATCAAGCTGCCTGGATTTGAATTCAAGATCCTGCATCTTGGCCTCCAGTTCCGAACGGAGCTTCTGGTTCTCATTAATGATCATCTGAGAATGCCTACGAGCAACTTGCTGCATATTGCGGATTTCTGGTGACAATGCAAGTTCAAAATGCATAATTAGATAACTGAAAGGGAAAGGCCACAATGCTCAAAGGAGATAAATACATACATGCTGTTCTACCATAAACAGAACATATAAACAGCAAAAGATTGCAAACCAACCCTCATTGTATCTCTGGAGGACCAGCTCCTTTTCTTCCATCACCTTGTCAAGCGAGGTGGTCGTCTCATTGTACTTGCACTCAAGTTCCTGGGCGTGCTTGGTCTTTACCTCAATTGCGCTGGCTAAATTAGCTACCAGCTTGTCGGTTTTGCGTGTTCCTTCATTCTCAAGTTCAGCAACAGTTTTCAGGTCACCATTTTTCTGCAGATGCTCCCCGATTGGCCCCGGGTTTGTTCGATCATCAGCCCTTGCAACCCACCCAAACATCTCGGGCCCACGATACTTGTGCTGCTCCCAGTCCCGTTTGCCATATCCTTCTGCCTCAAAGTGGTTCTCAAACTTGAAGGCGTTGCAGAATGAAGCATAGTCTTTTCCAAACTCAACGATGGCTTTCCCGGTGTGGCCCCTGTGGTTCCACAAAGGAATGACCTTGTGCGGGCAAAAGCGCGAGAGCTGCTCCTTCAGGCGGTTCCCACTCTCCCCAACTTGGCGCCCTCCTTTCCACTCGGTAGGCACATTGACCAGCACCCCCATCCAGGGCCAGACGAATTGCTCGTCTCTGTTCTGAACGGGGTGAGGCTCCAGCTCCACGGCCTTCTTCAGCCGTGACGGCGGCGGCTCCGATGCGTCGGCCGATTCATCCTTCAGGCGCTTGGCAAGGACGCGGTCTCCCCCATGGCGATTGGCATCTGGACCTGCTCCAGTCGCGTGACGCTGAGGCAGGCCGTCTCTGCTCCGAAAATCCGCTTCCCTGCGAATCCTGCCAAAATCGGAAAAGAAAGGCGCTAAATTGCAGGCAGCTGCCGCGCGTTCCTTGGTTTCGCAGGGCATGGAGCGAAATCTCAAGATGCGGAAAGAGGAGGGGTTGGGCGCCGCGTACCGTTCAGGTGCATCGCTGGAGTCCATGGATGGCCTCTGCTGACCGACGCCGCCGGCACCACCACCAACCTAGGGTTTTAAGGCCCCGAGGGGATCAGTCCAACCAATGTCGCTCAAAGGAAGGGGGAGGAAGGGCCAGTTCATGAACGAGGAAGCGGATCGGAGGGTATGGGCTAACCTTGCGTCCGCGGCGGCGTTGGGGGAGGCGAGCCGCCGCCTAGCCGTACTGCCGTAGTGTAGGGCGCTGTGGCCGACTGGCCGGGCGGGGGACAGAGCAGAGGAGATGATCACGTGATCGAGGAGGCGAAAGGCCGAAATGTCCAAGTGGCGGAGACGGGGAGGGGGCGCTGAGCAAGTGGCCTGTGTGAGAGCAATACATAAAGAGGAATACAAATTCATTTCTGGGTAGATGAGAGAAGATTTGGGTAGCAAAAAAAAAATCTGCCTTTACAGCATACCTAAATTGGAGACCCACATTTTCAGAACCACATGTGGAACATAAAGATCCGACGGTAGGAGGTTGGGGTGGGACACTGGCAGAATTGTCGTGTGTCGGTCGAAGCGAGAGGCGACGACTGTGGAGCTCCAGCATTGCGAATGGCCACGCGGAGCTCGGGGAACGGTGATGTCGGTCGGTCGGTCAAGAGGCGGACCCGATGGCGAGGAGGCTGACTTTGACCGGGACGATGCCCCAGCTTGAGCGTGAATGCCGACGGTGTGGAGCACGGGGAACAATGGGAGGAGCTTAGGGCTGGCGACGATGACGAGAAGGTGGATATGGCGATGGATGGTCGAAAGTGACTCATGACAAGGAAGAGCTCAACGGGACTGAGTGACGGCGTTGCGAACTCAACTGCGGTTGTGGGGGGTGCGGCGGATGGCCCAGAGCAGTGGGATTGGGCTACGGGGCTCACGCCGGGCACGCGGCTGAAATCGGCTGGCACGATAGCGGTGAAAGTTCACTTGAATGCGGTTGGACTTTGCGCCACATTTTTTTGTTTTGGTAGTGTGACGACGATGACTTAAATGTTGGACCTAGGTAGCAATATTAAAGCTTTAACAGTGTGTAGAGGCCACACTGCCTCTAATGTGGGCCCTCCACCCCTGTCTTAAAGTATAGTTAAAAGATACGCTATGTATAGCTATGACATGTAGCCTCTAAGATGGAGCCCATATAATACTGTATTTAATTTCTCCAACCTTATCTAACGAAATTTGAACAAAAATATAGGCTACACGGATTGTAAGTAGAATCAGGAGATTATTTGGTGGAAAGAAAGGGCTTGAAGGCTGCGCTAGAGAATTTTCCTTGGAGGCTCGGTCCAACAGTGTACAAAGACCGTCTCTAAGGGCTTAGAGGCAAGTATAGAGGCATCAGAATGATACATTATGGATGCTCTTTGATGGCTATCGAAAAACTGTTTTTTAGGGGGGAAAACAGAATTTTAGTTTTCGGGTCTTCATGGAATTTTAGATCCATTGTAAATGGACCTAGAACGGGAGGGTTTCTGCTCGTGTCAACGTGTCGACATGATAGGGCATCTTCCGTCGTGTTTGGTTGCCCGCATAGAGCCTAAGCAGGCTCGCGCAAGATAAAATTGGCCTGTTTGGTTGCATGTATTCACTGTTTGTATTGCACCGCACGGACTTAAAGCACCTCCCAGCCAAGCCTGTTAGGAACGTCCAAATCGAAAGTTTCCAGCGATTCAGGCTCGGGCGATGCATGAGAGAGCACATGGATGGGTCACCTTGCACGAGAGGATGCCAGAGGGATGCGAGCTCATATACAGGCTTTACGTGTTTTCTTCTTCTACCTCCGATAAGCTCCTTCTCTAATCTCTTTTTCTCGTCCCTTCTAATTTACACAGCGGTACTTCGATTCTAGATAAGCTCTTTACGAAAGAGATGCACATCGACGTTATGGTTTCATTCAGGTGCTTGGTTCGTAGTTTTGTTGACTGTAAATGCTTAATTTTGTATTCATGTTTGAAACTATTTCAGATGAATTTTGTCAAATTCTTTGCGCACGATCAACCGTTTGAAATTTCCTTTGACTAGTAGCTTCATCTCGCAATTTCACATGACTTTTGTGTTCATATTTTCTGGTTCGATGATCGCAAACGAGTAGATCTACATCTTCCTCATGAACTATACATATGTATATGTGTGATATATTTTAATGACACTTCTTAATCTCCTTCATCCCTTCTAATCCCTCTCTTGGACTCCTCTCCTGCGTCCTGCTACACTGGCACCACCGCTCGCGTTGTTTCTCCGCAAGGCGCGGGAGTGCCGGAAGGGGCGCTCCGGCAGCCAGATCAACGTCGGCCTCGTCGCCCTCTCCGTGCTATGCGGCCTGGTCAGCTTCATTCTTTGCCTCACCGCCAAGGGCTCGCGCTTGGAGGTACGCACGCACACCGACCAACCAACATGCATCTTTGCTAGCTTAGCTAGCTCGTGCTGATGTTGCATGGGCTTCTTGGCTCGCTGCAGGTGTCGAACTACCTGATGACCATGGCCGAGAGCGGAGCTTAGGTAGAGTTGTGCTTCTAGAACGGCAATGGTCGCTCGGCTCTCGCCTTTTCCATCGGTGCCTTCCTGCTGCTAGTCGTTGCCATGTTCGTCGTGCACGCCTACATGTTGCTCGCCGTCGCCGTGGCACGCACACTGCAATTTTTCTCCTTCATATGCCTTAACGTCCTTCTATTCGTCCCTCCACGCGAACTTTCTTTGTGGCGACAACGCAAGCAACTAGTTCCCCACGTCGTTGTCAGACACGGTGGACGGTGGCCGCGGCACCGCGTCAGACGGCGGTGCGACAAACAAATTTCTTGTGTCGTCCCCACCGTCCATCGCAATCGTCATGGCACTGTGTAACTCTCTGTGTTATGTCTAGTTGTTAACTCTTAATTATATCTCGTGTATACAACCAAATACCATGTAGTTGTATGAGCCGAGACATTGCATGACACCAAATGCCATGCCAAAAATGACCCCTGATGCATGAAGCCTAGATGCGGGCAACCGAATGATGGGCAGATGATGATTTTTTCCCTGTTTTTCCTCAACCAGACCTAATTGGGACATGTATGCGCAAAATAAATGTGAGCAATATGGTCTACAATCCCGAGGGACCGTCGCCAGTGCCGACACCGAGGTAGTGGAGGTTGCGGTCAGATCGCAGGCGGCAATTCGTCCTAGATGAACTAGCAACGCATTTTGTGGCGAGGCGGCGAGGTCGACCCGTCGATCTGGGTGTGCCGGTTATGTGGCGGTGGCGACGCCGATTTGTCCTTCACACAACGCCCAATTTGGATGTTGCGGTTGCATGCCGGCAACGCGGGCTCCTCCTTGACGTGGTGTCCGATCTGGACGCCATCGCAGTTGTGTGGAAGGGGACGCGGGCTCCTCCTTAATGCGGTAGCACAACGGGAATGGTTGCTTCTTCACGGGACACTGTGGCGAGGGAGGAGTCGTTCCACGCTCTCGAAGCGATCGCTCCGTCATCAGCTCCATCTGATAGATGAATTCCTCGTCCATCAGAGCGGCCTCCGTGAGGAGGTGTGATCGTTGTTGCGGTGACGCCTGGTCCTTCTCGTCGCCAGAGGAGATGACGATCTCATCCTCGCCAGAGGAGTCGACCGTCATGGAGGCAGAGGTCCCGAAGAGCGAGGGTGGCGGCTCCATGAGCCTGACGAAGAACCACTTCCATCGCTGCCTGCCGGCATGGAGAACCAGTATTACATCATCGCCATAGGAGGAAAGGCTTGGGGAGGAGGAGGGGCTCAGAGAGGAGAAGGTGTGGATGTGCATTGTCGGAGCGCGATTTATATAGCCGCGGCCAGGACATTCTAACACCAGGACATTCTAACAGTTGTTTAGCCCACTTCAGTGCGGCGCAGCGGTCGGAGTTGGTTTCTTGGGACATGGAGTACGCATTGAAGCGGTGGGGCCCGAGAGGTCATGTCAGTCAGCGCTGCTCTTCTGTACGATCACTCGTTGCGTGCTCTGGGCTGGCATGAATGCAGTTGGTGAGTTAGATGGAAATAGTTGTCGAATGCTTGCATGACAACGGTTCAGACGCCCGCAAAGCCCTCTGGTTTGCTTCCGTTTTGCAGGAAAAATGATGTTCGGATCGTCGAGCGGGCCAATACAGAACCACGTTGAATGACAATCAGATCGTGTGGTCCGGACGGTTGCGGGCGGTTTGAGGGTCCATGTTGGAGGTGCCCTTAATGGCTTAGAGCATCTACAACCAGACTTGGCAAATTCGGTCCCTCAAATGCCCGCGGACGCGCCCGGACGCTTTCGCGGGCACTGACCGGGCACTCCTCAAAGATATCTGTGTGCATCCGAACTTCTCATATATGAAATCTTAAAACCATACAAACCATGCAAATAAAACGTCTACGTACTACATAGATAAACTAAATCCGTCTCCGACTACTCATTGTCGTCAGAGATGTCCATTATCTCCGTTCCGGGATCCGGGTACGTGGAGGGCAGACGCAACTCCGGCTTCTCCAGCTGCTCTGGAGCTGGCGCCGCGTCCTCCTCTGCCTTCGTGTCGAGTTCGGGGAAAAGCGCATCGGTAGCCGCCCACTCCTGCCGGATGAACTGCCGGTTGGCCTTCTCATAGGCCTCATCCTGGATGGACTCTAGGATGGCCTGTTGCTCCGTCATCTCGGCCGCTTGGGAGACCGCAAACTCCACCTCCGCGTCGTCCATGTTGAAGCTCAGAACCAACTCCTCCTCCTCCTCCTCCTC
>CBMN011744432.1:0-11193 GCA_000582825.1 Hordeum pubiflorum | reverse complement strand
ACATGATTGCCTCTAGGGCATATCTCCAACAACTACTAGTTACATGGTTTTTTAACAGCCATGAAATCCCCATCTCGTCCCCCGAATACCTCATGTCTTCCATCCCTCTCCCAAGACGCGCCAGACTCACCTCACTGATGTTCCCTCCTCACCGGCCGAACAGCAGACGACGCTCCCGTCGACGACCAAAACCACCCTGCGCTCGCGTGCTCTCTTTCTTTCTCCCTTTCGTCATTTCTCTCCTTCTCATGTGAAGTTTTCCCTCTCTCCCTCCTCCATCTACAGGAGCGGGCCATGGAGGTCCTTCACGCTGCCGTCGTCCGAGCTCCTGCCGCCGCACGTGCAACTCATGGATCCGGTCGAGGTCAAGCAGCCACCGCCGGATCTGGTGCCTGTGACGCGGACCTGGTGCTCATAATCCCTCCGGACCTCCCTGCCTTGCCATACCGCATGCCCCGCCGCCCTACATCATCCCGTCACACACCCTGTCGGCCCTGCATCGCCCCGTCGTGCACCCCGTCGGCCCTGCATCACCCCGTCGTGCACCCCGTCGGCCCTGTATAGCTCTACCGGCCCTACCTCGCCCCAGCCACACCGCCGGCCCTGTCTCGCCCCGCTGTAAACCTGTGTATTATTTGTTTAGGCATTAAAAAATGTGAAAATCAATAGTAGTAGCGTCGTGTCCAGACCCACGCTACAAATAACTATAAGTAGCGCGGGTGCCACCCGCGCTACTAACAGACGTAGTAGTAGCGCGGGGCGGCACACACGCTACTACTACCAGTTAGCTGTAGCGTCTTAGTAGTACTACTAGTCTTTTATCCCGTGCCGCTACTAGGTTTTTTCATAGTAGTGGTGGTAGGCTGAATTATGTGACTGGATTAAATAGCCCAACCCAATAACAGCACAAATTTTGTAGATCCTGAGACACCTGAAGCAATGGCAGTTTTTGCAGAAAACCTTTATGTGCACAAAATTCATGTGGCTTCAAATTGCAAGACGATAGTGGACAGAGTTAAGCAGGGTTCGTCAGCGGCTTATGGTGCAATCATACATGAAATGATGGATCGTTCTCATACTTTTCTGCTTGTAAAAGTATGGTTAAGCAGGGTCCATGAGTTTAGGAGTTCGAATACTGAGGCTCACAATCTCTCTAAGCATGCTTTGACACTGGGGTTCGGCCATCATGTTTGGCTCAGACAACCTGGTGATCTACTTTTCATGCCTGTAAACATCGAGATGATTAATAAAGCTTAGCGAGGATGTCTCGAAAGAAAACTGGGACGATCAGATAATGGCTGAAAAAAAAAAGACAATGGCTAAAAAAAACATGAGGACCAGACATCGAACATTCCATCCAAATTTGCAGTTTTTTTTTATCGGGTACACCGAAATTGTAGCTGAACCATAAGCCACATACATAGGGTAATCTATTAGTCTCCTTCCTTGGTTAACTGTTTCCTTTTTCATTGTTTTTTGCCGGGGGATTTTTCATTTTGCTAAGAAGAAGGCCCCACAAGAGAATACAACACCAATGAAACAACAGAAAGAAAGAAACCGTCCTAGTTACATCAATTCAAAAATCTTATCATATGTGCTCCAGATCAAACGTACAACCCAAATAAAATCGTGATGAAATCCATGTTGTGTTAGCACTGTACGTACAAGAAGGAAGACGGAAGATTTCATTTCAGAAATTTGGTAGCAGCGCACACGCGTGCCCCTCTATTTCCCCAATAATTCCATTTACAATTGATTGATCAATATGATCATCATCATCATAGTCCTGCCGCAGGATACATATCCATCCTGCCAATAGTTACACTTGGAAGGCAGTAATCATCCTGCCAACAAATCATCTACCTAATTCATCTTGCGAAGAACCCAAAAATCCAAAAGAAGAATGAAAAAACAACAACAAACAAACAGGAAGCCGACAATCAATCAATGTGATCGATCGAATCATAATATGTACTATAGGTGAATATGCATTACCGGGCCAAGAGCTTGATTAATTTCAGCTACAAGGCGGCCGAGGCGTCGTCGGCCATGAACATCTGGTTGTAGGAGTTGTCCATCTCGTGAACCACGAGCTTCTCAACGGTGACAGCGGCGCTGGTGGCGTTGTTGAAAAGGTACACGCCTGCGGCGGCGTAGATGGCCTCCGTCGGGTACACCCTCGACGTTGCCGTGGACCTACCGCCCATGGCGAAGCTCTCCACGATCGAATGGTCCACCAGCACCCTGACGGATAGATCCTCACCGTCGAGCACAGGCACGGTGAAGCCGACCACCCGCTTCACGACGTCCTGTGCTAGCGACGACCGTGACTCGTCCTGGCAGAAATGGGTTTGGAGGCCCCCATCGAGGCCCCTGGACACGTAGAAGTACACCGCCGTCTGCTCCTTGAGGGCACCGTCAGCGAGGACGAGGAGTCCAAAGGGGCCGAGCGCACCACGGTTGGCGGCACCACCGCTGGTGCTGCAGTTGTAGCCAACATCAGCCTCGTTGACAGCGGCAACGGCCGAGGCGTCGAGGTGGAAGGTGGCCTCAATGTCCAGCTGGGTGGCGCGACGAAGCGGGAGAGGGAACATGCTGCCAGTGTCAATGGTGGTGCCACCGAGGTCGGTGGAGTTGATGCGGAGCGTCTCGATCTCTACGACGGGCCACTGGATGAGGTTCGTCCGGGTCTTCTTGTCCAGCTCCACCGTCCTCGGGATCGACTGTATGACAAATGCACGCACATAGAATAGTTAGATAAATAAGTATATTACTTGTACCATCGAAACAATCATGAACAATGCACGTTGGAAACAAAAACTTGGGGAAAAGGTAAAAATGAACAGAAACTATGTGAGATGCTTCACATATATAGAAGCATAGAAAATGGAGATTGCACGACCAAGTAGTAATAATTAAGTTAAGTAGGGTATAACATAGAGATCCACAACTTCAGACAGAAAGTCTTAATTTGGTGGTTAGCCGGGACCGGTTGCGCCCATCAATCATAGCAACGGTCAACACCCAATCCACATACTATTATCTTGGGATGGATGCACATGGTTACACGTGGGATTGACGTGGCATGCACATGCGGTGTAGCTGTAAGGCTGCACGAGTTGCCGTGTTTAGAGAGAAATTAGGAGGCCTGATCTGCACTCATTGACCAACCTATCGATCAGAGCAAAGGCAACCTATCCATTGATAAGTAGGTTAGTGATTAATTAACATGTCTCGCGTACCACGAGGATTAAAAGATAGACAAAAAGGTCTTTGTTGTACAGGTTGGAGAAGAAAATGTACTACGCGTTTGTTTGCAGTTTGGTCAACTGGAATTAACAAGAGTTTGAAGGGAACATGCATGCACGTTTTCAATTCATTTCCCAGAAAAATTGCCACGACCGACCGACCAACCATGTCGTTGTTGTCATCTTAAAGGTGAAGGTTTCAATCCTCAACAGCAAGGTAGCGACCTACAACCAACCTATGGGTAAACAAGAAAGAAACGTGCAACGACGAGACCGCGACAACTAGCTAATAATCAAGCCAGCTTAGCAACATCGACATGTTTAACCCAGTCCATATGCATGACAGTGATCGACATTACCCACGACCAATTAGCAGCCACAAATCTTTCAACCCCCAGCACGATGCATTGATCTATCCATTCCAGCATATATAATGATGCATGAAAAATTGACCATGGAACTATATAAGTGATGCATAACGCAAGGTAAACAAAATGACTGATAGATTGATATACCATTAGGGACGCCCATCCCTTGGCGACGTCGGCGCGCTCGGAGTCGGTCTCGCCGATCCACCCCCAGAGCACGCGGCGGTTCTTGGCGGGGTCGTAGAAGGTCTTGGACGCGTAGAACTTGCCCCAATCGTACCTCAGCCCGATCCCAACATCCATCTCCGCGTCTATCGCTGTATACTTGTTGGCAGCAGCGTCGTACCTCCCGAGTGCGTACCAGTCGTGGCGGTCGTCGTCGCTGCTCTCCTTCATCACGTACAGCTCCTCCGATCCATCGGCACCGCCGACGGGGTAGAAGTCGATGCACTCCCACATGCCGGTGCCGGGGACGCTGTGGAGCAGGCCGGGGATGAGCTCATAGTTGACAAAGTCCTTGGTCTTGTACGTCATGACGATGCCGGTGTGGCCGTGGTTGTCCTTGGACCCGATGACGGTGCGCCACGTCTTGTCGGACTCGTCGAACCAGGCGGTGGTGGGGTCGCGGAAGTCCTTGTCGCCGATGCCGGGCGGCGGGAAGAGGATGGGGTTGGCCTCGTGCTTGGTCCAGTTGCGGAGGAGGGAGTCGCTGGGGTCAGTGGGCACGGCGAGGCACTGGACCTGCACGGAAGCGTTGGTGGAGCCGGTGTAGAGCATGACGAGGGAGCCGTCGGGGAGCACGGTGGCGGAGCCGGTCCAGACGCCGTTGATGTCGTACCACTGGTCGGGCACCATGGCGAGCGGGAGGTGGCGCCAGTGGATGAGGTCGCGGGACACGGCGTGGCCCCACGCGATGTTCCCCCACACCGCCCCCTCCGGGTTGTACTGGTAGAAGAGGTGGTACCATCCGCGGTAGTACACAGGACCTGCGATGCAACACGAGGAACCTGATTAGATCGTGACATAAATTCTCTATTCGGTGATTAGGTGGATATGTACGCGCGTGGGTGGCGGATTAAGGAAGGTAATCATTGGTGCCTTGTTGGCACATCCACTCCAACCACGTTGGTGGACCCATATGGCAATATATATGATGTGCATGCAGGACCTATCGAGTTTGAACAAAAAAAAAGAGTTTGAACAACAACAAAAAAGAGTTTGAACAACAACAAAAAAGAGTTTGGACAACAACAAAAAAGAGTTTGAATCGATGTATATACACCGGTTTTATTTCTTCTACCTTTTGTTTTGGATCTGTTGGCACGTTGCTAGCTAGGTTGGTAGCTAGACGTGCATGCAACACGCACGCGTTCTATCCATCCATCCATCCATCCATCTACCGGTTTTATTTCTCCGTTCGGTTTCTTTTCTGACAACCATCCAACCAACCAACTTGCCGTTGCTACCTCGATCCAGATTCAGTCAATATCCAAAGATATGGCTGGGTTATCCATCTAGTAGATCGGTAATAATCTCATTTCATTTTTGCATGATGACTTTTTTTTTACGTAGTTCCGCGACAGCCGGCGATCGAGCGAGTGGTAAAAAAGATTATATCCATGGGGTCCGTTAATGAGTACTAACCGTTGGGATCTGCATGCATGCATCGATAGATGTCCATCGCCGGAGTGGAGGAGGCCGCCGCCGGTCGCCGCCAGCAAATAAAGAGCAAAGCCAGTCAGCTTCTAGATCGATCAAACTAACTTAACAACGCGTGAAAATGAATGGAATTCATGGATGTGAATCTGAATCGACCCGAAAAGGAAGGGATTAATGGATGGATCATGGATGGATGGACGTACCGTTCATCCAGTTCTTCTCGGGCTGGAAATGGAAGCCGGTGCGCTGCCACTGGAGCATGGCGTTGCTCCACGGGAACCCGTCGGCGTCGGCGCCGGCGCGGAGGAACCCCATCTCGTCGGCCGCCCCGGAGGTCTTCTCCGACACGCCGGCGTCCCTGCCCCGGCTCCGCGCCGTCTGCGCCAGCGGCGGCATGTCCGCGACCACGTCGCCGCCCACAACCCTCTCCACCCTGCTGGACCCGGCCAGCGCGCTGGCGACGACCAGCACCACCACGGCGGACGCCGCCAGCACGGCGACGCACGCGCGCCACCTCACCCCGCCACCGCCGTTCCGGCGCTCCTCCGCGACGTCGGACGGGGCCAGCGGCGCGTACGCGTACGGCAGGGCCGTCTCGCCGGGGCTAACGGCCCGGGGCTCCATTGACGATGATTTCTGGAGAAGAATACGTGGATCGATGGACGGGTGGAGGGAAGAATGGATAGGCATGGATGGATGGATCCCCCGGCGAGCGCGATTTATAGTTGGCGGGGAGAGTAAAAATGGCAAGCCGCGGGATGGGATGCAAGCGCGTGCGTAGGATGCGGCGACTGGTCTCTCTCCTCTCCCTGCGTGGGCCAACCAGGCCAGCCATAGAAACGAAGGGCGATTTATTTTTCCATTTCTTTTTTAGAAAGGAACGCAAGGAGGGAGGACATTGACCCAACAAGATCGGCGGATCCATTTCGTTTTAGGAAACCAGCTGCGATCCAGTCCATTGCTAGACACCCTATATTATTAATTAGATTCCAAATGGAGACGGAAAAAGATTGCATACAACCATGCTCCTGGGATCGTACCATCCAACGACAGGTTGGTTCTCCATGTATGTATGTGCGCACACAATACATTGCTCGGGCATTTCTTTCCGATCTTAGTTTCGACTTGTCTACTATGTTCTTCTTTTTTACAACCACACACACGCTTTTATTGATCTATAACTACCATTCTCTCCATGCACACCGCCTTTGGCAACCGCCACGAATTCTCCAGCTCGATGCGGCCCGAGCATGTAGAGTCGTGGCTTGGGACAACCCTAAAGCCCAAAGAAGTAGTAATCGTGAGTGAAAAAGGATTGGGCATGTTTATTGGTTTTGTTTTCGGAAATTGCATGCCGAAGCATTACATTGACCGACCTTACTATCAAACATACCCGTGTTTTGTAAGGAGAGCATACATGTTTGCTTGATACCAAATATTAACCAATATTACGTTGTCCGATTCTTGCCGGGTGGAAATTGATGGGTTGTGTGGTACAGAGAACCCTATAGATGGAAGGAGAGACAACCGTGAGTGAACACATGGACGACAATTGATTCATCTCCTTGTTCGCCTTTGGAAATTGTTTGGCCAAGATTTGACGACCGACTTCCTTGATTAAAAACTACATACGAGTGTAATGGACGCGCGACGAGATATAAGGATCCCGTAACCTAAAAGATTATGCATATGTAAACTCAAATCGTCAACACCATTACTAGTTAGAGATGATGATTAGTCACATGTTATCTTGTACTGTGATATTTGGGGATGGCAATGCATCCATTTCGACATGGATTATATTCCTAGATAATCTTTGAGTGTCTTCCAATGTGGCTTCGAAAGATAATTTTCCTTCCGTTTCTGATAAAGGTCAATTGGTCGTTGAACGGGTTGGTATCCCTTTAACGATGTTATTGTGTATGGCCTGGGAGGGGCCTCCTGTAGGTATAATCAAGATCAATGTCAATGCTAGCTTCATGGTCGATGAAGGTTTTACTAGCATTGGAGTTGTGCCGATGCATTATGAGGGGGCAGTGGCGGAGCTAGACGAAAACCTTCAAATGATGCTTCAAATGATTTTTCCTTCAGAGTTTTTTTTAAAGCTGGGGGTGGGGGCAGCGCTCCCTGGACTCAACATAGCTCCACCACTGTGAGGGGGTTGTTCTTTTGTCGCCTTATGGTTTCCACATGGTGTGTTTTAGTAGGGATGAAGCGGAGCTCCATGCAAGCTTGGGAGGACTTCATGTTGGTTTGGCGATACATAATCATATCATCTTGGACCCTGATTGCCTTATTGTGAAAAGTTAGTTGTCTAATGTGATCAGCCCCTCGTGGATTTAAAGTAAGAGGCTTTGGGGATATCTGGCTCCTACAACAAGTTTCCTTGGTCAAGGTTAATAGGTGCAATAGGGTTGCCCATGCGATTGCTATTTTTTTTTTTACAAATACTAGAGCTGATAGGGTTGCCCAAGTTGTCAAGACAGTTATTGGACATGGTCGTGCAGCACATGAATGCTTCTTTTACACGATGAACATTGCTACATCATCGACCTGGAGTTCTGGACTCATGTACAAGGGTCTTAACAAACAATATGGATACGATTTCGGGGCCACAATCTTGTGTGTATCGGTTGCTTACAAGTCATGTTATCCACTTATCCATCTCTCTAATGCATGCCGACCACCAACAGGAAGCAGCCTAACTGTCAAAGATTCAAAGCACAATTAACTACTAGTCCAATAATGCTGATAGCTCCAAACGAAAATAATGCAGCTACAGTAGATGAGAGAGACACAGCCCATAGAACGAAGAGAAGCAACCGGATGCGGATGTACCAATGTCCCTCTTACTCCAAGTAAGTTTGTTTGTTGCATTCCACCGGATCAATGATTGTATGCCCACGAGTTCCTCGCTGCCACCGTGTAGGAGTCTGTTGCCGTTTGGCGGTGATGTCGGCGGTGACAAAGGTGCACAACTATTGGTGGTGGTAGGCTATTGCCCCCTCGAGTATGTCTGTGCTCCTCACATCCTTTGCTTGTTGCGACGGTGGTGGGGTGCCATGAGAGTTAGCAGACGATAGTCATACTCTAGGTCTAAAAATCCCACCTTCCAGGACGTGTGGCTCTTGCGGAAGCTTCAGATATGCTTATTTTGTTCTACGGCTGTCTCAACGGAGATAGGAGCAAGGTGTGCGGCGTAGAAGACATCGAGGTTGGAGATGGTGACGTATGTGTGCTTGTTTGTGTTTTTTCCTGCACGCGCCTCTTTGTAATTTGGGGGATAGTTGTCCTAGCTCCGAATAGTTGTTGTGTTCCTTAACTTCTATCATATATAATAAAATATCCTTTGGAGTGTTTTGATCACACGCGTACACACAAAGAGTGCATTTGTAGGGTGATGTTTTTGTTTTTTCTGAAAAGGAGAGCAAGCCCCGGCCTCCGCATTTATAGGATGATGAAGCCGCATGTGTGGGTTGTTCCGTTGCAAAGTGGCAAGTTGGCAGAGCCCGTTAGTGTGTTTGCTTGGTCGATACTCTTCTTATCTCAACTTTTTTAAGCCAAGGAAAAATAACCATCCTCCTGGACATCCAACCACAAGAGTGCCAATACGTTCATCTCTTCTCTCCAGCTCAAGCGCACGGTCATATGTTCTCTAAAAAATACCTTGCATTTTTTACCACTATGTACCCACCAATGGCGTTCTTGAATAGCCAACGGCGGCGTAGCTACCTAGCACTCTCCCCATGCACCACCATTATGCAAGACTGGTCATCTCGTCAATGCCTCGGGTGATGGCTTGGGACAACCTAGACCGAATAGGTTGAGGCCTATTTCGTCTTGTGTAACTGTTTTTGAAAATTGATTGTTGAAGAGGCTACCACCGACTTCATTAATTAAAAGTTACACATGCGTGTGAATAAACTTTATGTTTGTGTGCGCACAATTAAATATATAATGTCACATATCAAAAGTCCATAACTCGAGGTGATAAGACGAAACACCATGATAATTGCAACTAATCTAGAAGTTGAAATTTCCAACACGATTACTAATTAGTGATGGCCGTGAGTAACATGTTTCCTATAGAAAAAATGTTGGTAGTTGGACATGAAGACAACTATTGGCCACGGTCCTGCATCACATGTTTTGTTTACAAAGAATGTTGTTACATCATCGACTTGTACTAATACAATGAAATTAAAAATGTGCAATAGTGGTGTTTGGGGCCCTAAAATATCGCGGAATCGGTTGCTTCCAGGTTATCCACCTCCGTAATACAATAGGAGTACATGACAACAACCAACCAGAATCAAACTACCAAGATTCAAAGCAACAATTAACTAGTGCAATAATGCTGATGGATCTAATAGAAAAACAATGCATCGCTAGAGTACATGTGGGAGAAGCGAAGCCAATAGACGGGAGAGAAGAAGCTTATATATACTGGCTTGCCAGGTGGTGCCACGTTGGTCTTCCTCCAAGTGGTAAGTTGGCTCTTCGCCTTCCTCCAGGTCAACCATGGCCGGTCGGGTCCAGGACCAGGAGCAGTGGCTGGATGCATCAGGTAAGGCTATCGTAATGGGAGTATCATAACTAGTATCATGCATGCCAACTAAACAATTTTGATGAAATATCATAGAATTAAATGAAGAAAGAGAGAGTTGGGTATCATATTATAATACTGTATCATAGTAAATTCTATGCTACTATGTGTCATGCATGGTAATAAATGAGACCATCTATGATACCACTGTATGATACTATTCACTAGGGATGTACGTAGTAGTATCATACACTAGTATCACATGCATGATACTAGTATATGATACTCCCCGCTACGACCATCCTAATCACTAATCAGCGAGAAGCCACGTGGGTGGCTCATGGGGTCGTGAAGTGTCAGGCTGGCGGAGACATGCATGTGATGTGATTGGCTGGCCCATTAAGAGCACCAAGTGGCATGTTGTTGACTCGAAGTATAGGTGGCATGGTGTATATTATTGTGGGCATGATGCACACTGGCATGCATATGTAGGATCAGGATAGATAAATAATTTTATATCAAGCAATTATAAGAGCAGAAAATTTTATCCTCGGGCATGCATATGTCCTCCATGAAAATTCATGAAGGACATATGCACACTGGCATGCATATGTCCTCCACGAATGAGCACATGGAGGACAGTAAATTTTATCTAATTTGCCTATGTCCTCCATGAATGAACACATAGAGGACAGATAATTTTATCTAACTTTCCGCCATTGAAATTACTTGGTGAAGACTTTACGATCGACTTCATTGATTAAAAATCACACATGTATGTAATGGACGCGGGTTGTAAAATAAATTGTACTGTATGAAAAAGTTGAAATTGCGAGCACAATTATGAGTTCGAGATGATTGGTAGTCACATGTTATCTCGTAAAAAAAGATAACTAAAATTAAGCTACAAATAATAGTTGTTAGCCACCTGCAATTTTTTTTGAAGTTGTTAGGACAATTATAGGGCATGGTCGTGCGCCGCACACGTGCATGTTTCTCTTACCCGAAGAGCGTTGCCACAACATCGATTAAACATGTACAACAATGCCCCCCCCAAAAAAAAAGATGACAGCAATGGATATAGCTTGGGGCCCACAAGATTGTGGGTATGGATTGCTTCCAGGTCATGTTATCCATCTCCCTGATGCATGACGGTCACCGACCGGATTCGATCTAACTGTCAAAGATTCAAAGCTCAATTAATTGGTACTCCAATAATGCAGATGGATCCAAACGAAAATGATACAGTTAGAGTACACGAGGGAGAAGCACATCCAGTAGACGGAAGAGGAAGCAACTGAATCGGTTTATTTAGTGGCTTGTCACTTGGTGACATGTCGTACCGGTCTCCCCACTAGTAGAAAAAGGACCT
>CBMN011744420.1:0-11363 GCA_000582825.1 Hordeum pubiflorum | reverse complement strand
CTTGGTTCTTAACTGAGAGAAATAATTATCCGTATTGTGCTGCAATAACCCGTTCCTCTTCAAGGAAAACCAAACGCAAATCACAAGTATCAGCACGTCAAATCTGACATGGCGGACGCGCCCGGTCGCGCCCGAACCTTCCCATATCCATTCCATATTTGGGCTGGATATGAGGGGTGCCAGTCAGCTCGGGCGTTTGAGGCCCGTTTGAGACGTCCGTCTTGGTTGTTTTTTGGATGTTTTACGTTTGTGTCCCTAACTCGAACCCACTACTCATATTTGCCCCTAATTTCGAAGCATGCTCAAATTTGCCCCTCTGCCATTAGTTGCACTTATAAAAATACCCTTCCGTGTCGTTACCGTCCAGTCAAAGGCTTTTGACCGTTTTCTGACCGTTTGTTGGACATTTTTGCCCCTGGAAAAAAACAAAATAGAAGTTGAAAAAGAAAACACAGTGCACATGCTTACCTTTTGGCCCAGAACGGCCCAGCCAGTCCAATGCACTGGCTGGTTGTCTTCTTCCTTTGCCAAGGCAAAGGACATGTCGCCCGCGCGTGCACCCTAATGTCGCCGTTCCCGTGGCCAAAGAAGTCGAGTTGCGACATCGCCATGTCTCCGAGCCCCACCGTCAACCAGAGCATCACCATGCCGAATACAGCGACCTGGGTGCTCTGAAAGTTCGCAATCGATGCCATCTCCGCCGCCTCTGACCGCCGGCCATCGTCTTAGATTCGTCATCGTGTGAGACCCTCCCCCTGATCGCTCCCTTACCTTCATAGAGATCCAAATTTTATCGCGGATCTTCGAGACATGTCGCAAATGAGTTCCTCTTCGTCCAGTCCCCTCCCCACGATGCCTTACTCCGGTGGCCGCGGGTGAGGTCCATGCGCTCGTTATTGACCGTAGCCAGCCCCTTCCACTACTCAGGCATGCTCGCGGTGATCTCCTGATGCCGATGCACTTCTATCCCATCTTCCACGTGCCTTGTAGCCACCTGCCACCAAGCTTCGTCTGGCGCCGCCGCTAGCCTCGGCCATGGTGGACACTCCGGCCGTCCCCGCACGCCCAACCACCTCCATTTGACGTGGAGAAAGCCCAGGAGTGCGTAGAAAAAAAAATCTCCGACCGCTTTGGTCGCCGGAACAGGGCTCCCAAGCCCTCCGTTGTGGCGTATGCTCACTGGCGGCTTAACGCCGGTGATTCGATTAGGCATAACAGTGGCTTCCTATGACATGCGGGCCCGGCCCATTAATTAGTTTAGCATAACCCTGCCAATTAAGAAAACTACTAAATCATTTTAGAGAAATAAGTAGATGCTTACATGTGAGTCCCACATGTAAGTAATAGATAGGGTTTATTTCCTTTTCTTTTTCTTCAACGGGTCCCACTGTAAGTGAGTGAGAGGGTAGATAAGGTAATGTTCTTTTTTTTTTCAATGGGTCCCACATGTAACTGAGAGACAGAGGGGTGAGAGAAAGAGTTTTTATTTTTTATTTTTTCTGAATGGGTCCCACATGTAAGTGACACATGAAGGCAGGGGCAAATGGTCGAAAAAACGTCAGGTCGACGGTCAAACCCCTTTGACCGGACGAACACGAAACGGAAGGGCATTTCTATAAGGTCACTTAACGATAAAGGGGCAACTTTGAGCATGCTTCGAAATTAGGGATAAATATGAGTAGTGGGTTTGAGTTTTTTTTTTTTTTGACGAGTGAGTTTGAGTTAGGAACACAAATGTAAAAGTCTATTTTTTTTATCTGTCACTGACCGAGCCTTCCACCCGGCCGTTTGACACGAGTTTGGGGTGCCCGGCCGTAGATGCTCTTAGGTTGCATGCTTTCACTGATTAGTATCTCTCTGCGTTCATGACCTGCCCTCATGCATGTCCCATCTTCATCTCCATATATCATTGGTTAAAGGTTTTGATCTATGCCCTTTTCCGCGCAAGGAAAAAGGCTTGATCTATGTATAAAGTTCGATCATAGCGTGCCAATGGATGACGCAGTACATGAAAGTTACAGGCACATATCAACCGCACTTAGACAAGCTGTGTTTGGATAGTGAAATGGACCATTCTTCTTGTCGAGATGTGAACATGTAATATTAAATGATGGTTGTTGATCCTTTGAATTCTAGTTACCTTTTCATGTCGCAAATTAGACCAACGGCGTTGGTTAGCTTAATCCAACTCGAAATTCGCCTTGTTAGGAGTGTATGTTAGTCGTGCAAATGCAGCATGAACATCATTAAAGCACGTTTTAAAGTTGGATTAGCCGAGGCAAACACGCATATGACCTCCGTGTTACCTTTTTAAATTGAAGCATGTAATCACAATACAAATGTCATCGCCACCTCCATGAGTCGATTATACAACCATTCGTAACTAAATTGATCGACCAATCACTCCACGCAAATCCTACCGGTACTATATATACTCCTTCCGTTTCCAAATAAATAACTCAACTTTGTACTAATTTTGTACGGAGGGAGTAGAGTATAACAATGTCCCTTTTCCTCGTATGCCATAATCAGTATCACCTGAAAACCACTAGTTTTGCACCGTCATGCTAGATGGAAATACCGTAGAGACTGAAATTCGTCTCCAAAAGATGGACAAGCTCAAAAAGGTTTACTGCTAGTTCACGCTAAAGCTAAATCAGATACGGGCATACGGCGATACCCTGCTGTGGCTATCAGTTGACTGACTATAATGTCCACCACAGAAAGAAGAGAGAGCGCGAGTACGGACCCCCCCTGCCCAGAAACCACGATGCAGCGTTGGTTGGTGTCGCGGAAAACCGCTGGCGCCTCCGATAGTTGCGCGGCCGCCGAGGAGTCAAAACCAATGTGCCAACTGCCGGTCGCCGCCCCACTTCTCGGGCCAGCGGAGGAGACGGCAGCGACCGGCGTCTTGCTGCCAATTTTTCCCCTACCAACCGCGTCCGCCACCGCAGCCAACCCACATCCAGCCGCCACGAACGAGCTCTGCCTGCCACGGTGTAGACGCGGGGACGTTCCAATTCCATGGGGGCATCCTGCACCGATACGCCGGAGGAGTCAAGGACGGGAGCCCCCTGTTTCTATTTGCGTCGACGCACACCCTCTCGGGTATTTCGAGGAACTTGGGCTTGCCAGCGTAAACGAGAAGCCACGCTCCCGTCCACTCAACAAATCTATCTCGGAACCACACATGCACCAGGCGCTCCTAGAGGCTGAGTGGTTCCTTTCGCGTGCTTGATTTCCGTCGAAACAATCAAGAAAACCAAGCAAGTTAAAACCAGACAAAAAGAACATGATAAAACTGCCCAGTCAAAACTCAGGACAGAGGCAAAACCCCTGTTGCATCAAAAAAGAAAAAAAGCGAGTCAAATTTTCACCGTCATAATGTTTTTATTCATTTCCGTGCCCCAACACCAGTTTCAACGACTTTAACCAAAAGGAGGAACAATTTGTACACCCATGCATGATTTCACTGAATTTACAGGAACATATCTCAAGAGAACAACATCACACCACCAAACTTAGGCGGACACAATTTCTGCGAGGTAAAAAAATAAGATCCCAAAGTTGTCCCAGAGTAGAGGAGTTAATGATCAAAATTGTATGTATCTTATTTTTTTGGTGAAATATGTGACCATAGATGATCTCGGGGAGAAAAAAAATATGAACAGTTAACTTTGTTCAGAAGCCTCCTCATTTCGAGCTGAACTTGCCACGCACCGTCTCGTAGGCTGGTACATTGAGAACTGCAGAACAAAGGGAACTGAATTAGAAACAGCGCACTCATACACATTATGCAAAGATGAGCCGGTAGCTAACACGGAGCTCACCATTTCCATGAGATGCCATTGTCAATGGTGACGAGATGATCTTCTCAGCAACAGTTGATACATCTGCCAGGGTTATAGCATCAACAGCCTTAAGAAGCTGCTCCACAGGTTTCCTGCAAGGTTTTACATGGCAAACATTACACAGATTCCAGGGATACAGAAATAATATACCATCTGTGGAACTCTTTCTTATCACTAACTTGTATATATAAAGTACATGCATTTGCATGACCAAGGTTCTTCATTGATTATGCATGTACGTTTACTTGCTTGCAAAAATGGGATGTGACTTGCGAGTCCATGATATTGTAAGAGCACATATTAAGCAAGAGGTAGCTCGTCCATCATGTTTTTACAAGGCATTACACACTTCAAGATACAAATAAGCACCCAAAAATAATTCAAGAATATTGTGGCGACAAAGAGATGTTCCTAACTCAGTAAGTCACTATAGATCTTGTGAACATCAACAACTATATTTTGTTTTCATTTGCTAACTGTACTTACAATTTCTGCTAGTACAGTAGAGTTGGCTAAATAGACATGTACGAAACATGCTTTCCTCTAGATATCACTTGTCATACCGATAGAAAATACAAGTAGGCATCATCTTCCAGAGAAACAGTAACCCAATTACCAGCAGCCAACAGTGATATCTAAAGATAAGAGTGCTCCCTGGTATCTAATATGATTACAAAATGTGCAACAAATTAACACGGCATTGTGAACGTCAAGCTATTAATTATTCCATCAACCAACTAAAATTATAAAGTAGACAACACCATCACTGAGCCTATAAATTCTACGATGTGTCCAGTGCAGAATAAACATGTGTTTTTCTCAACCTTGCAAGGAATAGAACCATAGGCACCAGCAAAAATATTAAGGTTCAGCAGAAATGTTTAAATACTGTACCTTTCACCAAATGCCAATGCTTGGCGTCCCATGTCTTCAGTTGTTGATGCCTGTGAGTTTAATTGTTAGTGGAGCATCATCCACAATTACAGAAATTTCATGTGCGTACGCATACCTTTGATTCCAGGTTCCTCAAGACAACTGATTTTGCAGATGCTTTAGCACGGTCCAGTTGGGTTTGATCAACTGCAATAAAAAAGATGAAGTTCCAGGCAATTAAGTGAACCATAAACAACTTAATGACTGATGCACAACATAGGAGAGTTAAGGTACCTTGACCAGGAGTCGCAAGGGAAGTGAGTTCTCTGGCTGCCAAGTCAATAACTTTAGGAACAAATGCTGCATCCTGATTATGAAATGGTATCTTCATCAGTCATCAGTCGTCAGAGTACAATAGCTTAACTGTGAAATATTGTGTTTTTGTGTATTATTATAACAACTCATCCAATCTAGTGATAACATATGTCAGCAGCACGATTTAAGTTCTTATCCAGAAAAAGAAAAGTCAAGTTAAATATTTTCAACTATTCCAATCCAAGGCATATACAGTAACAGTACTACAAAAAAAAACATACAATTTAAAATTTAAAAAAACATAAAAGGAGATCATTTTCAAGTATTCCAAAAATAAATGATACTTACAGTCGATGTATGAATTCCAAAAATGCCAGTGTTACTGTGAACATTTTTGAAAGCGGAGATCGATTTGATTTGGTCAAATTCATTTACGAGGGGATCTGCACAAAGTATACCACAGTTCAGGCACTAATATGAGTACCAATGCAAATACAAAATAGTTTCTTGTGCTGCGAGAATCTGAATAATCAAAATTAAAGCATGTTGTCATGACACTGCTTTATTAGTTAAGACAAGCCTGAAATGGTTGCCATAAAAATGGAATTTACTAAAATTTGAACCACACATATCACAATTTACAGTTTATAGAATAGCCAGCTCAAGAGCAAATCATACTTAAACTATCAACCAGCTAGATAACTGAATAATGTCCTTTTGGCAATATAATTTTCATCAGTGTGTGCTTACTTAGGCGTGAACGCAAGCCTTTTCCAGGTCTTCCCCAGGTAAACACACCACCACCACCCAGAAGTGCCTGTAAAAGATAATATAACTCTTGTTGAATTAAGCCAGAATGCTGTAGAAACATCAATAGAAGTCTCTATTCAATACGAACCTGAAGAACAGATGCAGTAGCAAATTCTTTTTCTTTCAGCCATCCACCTGGGAGCTCAAATGCCAAAGCAAGATCTGTGTTCTATTTTCGAGAAGAAACCAAAGTAAGAACAAATGTATGTGATGAAAGATATCACATAAATGACTTGATGAGCGACTCAAAATCATAAAGCCTACCGATGAATCTGCTGCCCGTCTATATTCTCCACCAACATAGACAGATTTTGGCTTTACTGTTCCGGTTGCGGTGGGAATGTCAGACATGAGTGGTTCAGCAATGGATACAAGTTCATCATGGTCCACACCAGACGCAGCTAGAACAATTCGCGGGGAAGTGTAGTTTAACTGACATACATGCAACAGATATATAGATAACACGTTAACAAGAATACCCACACGACTATACTACTAACAGAATTTTAGGGGATGAATCTCACAGCAAGAAATTCTTCCAGAACATCTGTATTTAATCTGCTAATTGAAGCCTCTGAGGCAATCAATGGGTTTGCCAAGGCACCAGAATAGCCACTGGAATGAAGAGCATCCAAAAGGAAAGTTTCCGGATTACTTGAAGCTTCTGCAAGCTCTGCCTTTAGTTTCATTATCTACAAAGTCAATAAGTTCGCATTCAGCAAAGAACATATTCCACTAATCTATAGTACAGAAGCGAAAGGGCATAATATTAAGCATACCTCTTCCTTGACTTCCCAATCAAGTAAAGCCGGATTCCGCACACAATCAACTAGCACTTCCACCATTTCAGGCATGTAAGTCTTAAGGGCTCCATAACTGTAGCTCATGAGCTCACGGTTGGCTGATGCTTTCGCACTGCCACCTATTGCACCAATTTCACGAACAACACGCAACTGGCTCCTGTTTCTAGTGGTTGTAAAGGCCAACTTCTTTAATAACTGAGTGGCACCCAGTGTCTCAGGTGTTTCATATACAGACCCACAGTTAACATAAACTCCAACAGAACATGATGATCCCTAGATAAGAAGTACAAAACATTGGTATCACTAACTGACTACCATGAGGAACATGCATGAAACAACTAGATTATAAAAAGTAAGGAACACATACTGGAGATGTTTCAGAGGCAATTTTTACACCATTTGAAAGTGTTGTGACTTTTGTCTTGTCAGGCTCCACATGATCAGCTAGCGGAGGAGGAATAGTGACTCCTGGGAGTGCGAAATCTGGAGGGGGTAGTGCATTTGAAGGTGCACCTGTCAGCCAGCCCAAGAAGCCACCTGGCGACCTCTGTGCAACACTTGTGCTAGCAGACCTAACCGTCATATTCAACATTTGGGTATCCGCCCCATGACGCTGCAAGTGGTAACCAATTGATATTATGATTATGCAGCTAAAGCTGATCTAACCAATATGAACAACTTCAATTAAAAGCCCAACAAAATGAAGCCGCCTTAATGATGAAATATTCTGCCTTCGCAAAACGTATATCTACAACCAAGGCTATGGCTCTACCAAAGACTAAAAGGATCATAGGTCAGTAAGCCAAACAATACTTACACTGACAAAAAAAATCAAGCACATTCTGCAGGAAAATATATCATGAGTCATGACGATTCAAAGTAAATATTGATGGTTCCAGAACACTATTTCTCTTTGTCTATGTCAACACAATATTTATCACATGAAATGAAACAGATTGCGTAATAGGACTTCAGCAAACTGTTCAAAATTTGAATAAAGCTGTTCTGAATCAATAAACTTGACTACACCATCATGAAAAATAACAAGAACTAATCAAACAGAACACAAGAACCAGAATGGTACTGGATCCAAAGCATGCATTTGCAAACGACAAAGGACAACACAAAACAATATCATTAAGGCCATGAATCATGTAATTCCACTCAGCCACATCGGAACTAACTCATTCCACCAATAATAAACCAACTAACATGCAAACAACCGCAGAGATGACCTTTCCCATGATATTTACACGAACCTATGCAATATAACAAACTCGCCAGGCACTCATCTTCGCACCTCAAATCCATGCTTTCCCAATTCGATATACCAGAGCAAACATTCAGACAGCGATTCCTACTTGCGGCGCCCAGAATGGCTCCACTGGACGCTCACGCATCAAATCCGCGTGGCCCCGAACCACGGATGCTAGTCCGCTACCAATCGCGACGCGACCATGAGCTGTGTCCGCTCGGATCGGACGCATCGCGGCGTGATGGGTGCTACGGAGCCACTAGATCTAGCGAAACGGAAACGGAGGAGAGGTTAGGGTTTCGGGCGGGGGACGGCTGACCTTGAGGGCGCCGAGGCCGGAGGCGGCTCGGTACATGATGGAGGGCGCCTGTGAAGATCTGTCGACGGGGTCGTCGCCGGCGGCGCAGCGGATGCGGCGGAGGGGGAGATGGGGACGGAGGCCGTGAGACAAGTGGAAGGCGACAATTCGTGAGAGACTGGTTGCGCATATAGAAGTGGGTGACATCGGGGGCAGCTCGTTAACGGGCCGGGCCTGGCCGGGCTATTTTTTGTCCTCAAAATCGTTTCGGTGGAGATTTGGCCCATTCGATTTCTACTACTTTAGTACTGTTGGGACGGGCCGGCTCGAAGCATTGGGCCGATCTGGTCAAATCATGTCGCGCATCAAAAAAATCCAAGCTCTGCGCTTAGCTAAAAGAAAAGAAAAAAAAAACGCCGCGCTCATCGAGACGGGCGAAGCGATCACCGCCGCCGCGTGCTAGCTCTGGGTCTCCGGCGGTGTCAGCGGAGGCCTGGTCAGCACACGTCGGCGCGCGGGGGTGATGGATGTGGTATGATCGGCGGGGCGATTGGCTTCGATTGCGCGCCATTGGAAGAGTAGATTGCATCGCTCCGGCGAGGAGCTCGGAGTTTCCAGTGGCGGCCACCGCCTTGGTTGGCGCCGAGCAGGTGATCTGTTTGATCAAATGCCAGTTAGGTACTGTACTTCGTGTCCTCGGGATTCTGGTGTATGTTTTTTGACTTGTTGCGTTTGTTACCTTGCTGCTTTTGTTGCATCTGCAAATTGCAATTGTGTTTGGCAAAATTGCTCCGTGATGTGGAGATTGCATCGCGTGACTGCGTGACTAGTGTATGCACTGTAGGTCCGTCGTCCACCTGCTTGATGAAGTAGCAGGTTTAGGCATTTAGCTACCAGATTCTCTGAATTTGTTGGGCTATCTGATGGTTCAAGCTGCTTGTATGAAGGTCAAAGGGTTGGCACGGACAGCTCTTTATCTAAAATGTGTTTGGCGTGCGTAGGGTTGGTGTGTGAAGGTGCTTGGTCACTGTGGGACATCAGTAGAGTAGATTTCTTCAGCAGTTATTGCTCTTAGATATTTGTCAAAGCATATTAACAGACGGGCTTGCGATAAGGATATATGCAGGCAATTGTGCTCAACCATTTGCTTAATTGATGCCAAGGGCTTGGTGATCTTCCTGAGTGTATTTGTTTCCAACTCTCAATTCATCTTTTGTTTGGAATGCCCCCTTTTTTCGGGAAAAACCAGGTAATGTGCCGATATGGAATAGCTGCTAGTTAGCTTCTTTCATAATTCCTAGCAAAAGAGTCCGTGCGTTGCAATGGGTAAAAGAAAATATCAAAATTATACTACAACTTATATTTGAGAAAATTGTTCGTGCGTTGCAACGGGAGAGCAAAATCACATGCCTATGGTCCGTGCTTTGCTATTGACTAAAAAAAATTGCGATAAACCAAGCGGGAGACGACGATGCATCTAAATGAACCAAATGGATAATTAAATGCAAAGGGTTGACGGATCAATTAACAAGACGATTCTTTGGGGCAGTTGTTCGAAACTTGCCACATGAATCCTTGTCAACTAATCGGGCGAACAACCTTATCTGTAGATTACCACAGTGATGATAAAAATATTGTAAAGGTAGTGCTTATTTTGAGTCACCGACATCAAATAATAAAAATGTGGTATACTTCGTCCGACATCCAGTCATGCATGCTTCTATCGTGTGCTAATCGTGAAGTCCTTGTCGTATAGATGTTCTAACTTCATGTTCTGTTGCGATATATGCAAGATTCTCCATCATAATTGAATCTATGCTTAGTCTCTTTCGTCTCAATTCACGGTTGGATGTAATTTACTCTATTCTAGCTTTGTTTCATTCTCGCTGCATATTTGTATACTTTTGCCTTTCTCGTGCATATTTGTTTGTCTTTTGTGCTGGCTCCATATTTCTTCCTCCCTTGTGTACATTCCTTTTACAATGTTGAATCTTTAGCTCTTTTGTTTTGCTAATAGTTTTATATATGCATAAGGGAGTTAATTAATGATGGTGCATGTATTGCTACTGTCATATTTTTCATGGATACAATTTAGGAATCAGAAAAAATGTTAGGACGTTGTAGATCAGATCGTCGATGCCTAGTGAAAAAACATACCACATCGACATAGTAATTATTATACTACCGTCAAACAATAAAAATGTTGTGTATGCAACACTTCCAAAGTAATTTTACCTGGATGCAACTGTTGTTGTTCCTCCGTAGCATCAATGTTTGGGGGCAAAAGCGTGTATAAGGTGGTTGCCATGTTTCGCCATACCACATACAACATGTCCATCTTTAGGAACATCAGGCATGGCATCCTTTCCTGATCCGGAATAATAGCTTCATTGAGATCTACTAAAGACTAATGCCATGACACGTAAATGTTTGTGTTTTGGCATCGTTGGTTTATTATGCACTCGTATGAACCGGGAACAATATCGCATGAAGACAATCTATTTTATATTTACTTTACTGGACATGCGAGCATATATGTTTTTGTTGTGTATGCCCTAATATGTGTATATATGTTAGTCCATGTATGGTGTTGTTTCCTTTTTCCGTGTCTTAGTAGGCAGTCAGCATGAGTTTGTGAGGTACATAAGAACATCTACAGTCGGACTTTGCAAATTCGGCCCCTCAAACGGCTGCGGACGCGTCCGTGAACACTCACCGGTCAAGTCTCAAATTTGACTTCTCACAACCGGACTCTTAAATATCATATCTTAAATCCATACAAACTTATGCAACTATTACGTCGATGCATTACACACATCGTCCGTCTGCTCCATCACTACTAACATGCCCTCGGACAATCAAATTTTGGCATGTTTGGATCATCCACGGTTGCCCTTGCCCTTCGCTGAGCCCTTGCCGTCCTTCTCGCGGAAGTACCGGTCGAAGACGCAGTAGGGATCAAGTCGGATCTGCTCGTCGCCGGAGCTGTCCTCGCCGTCGCTGACCTCCTTCTCCTTCTTCGGTGGAAGTCTGTTCATTTCACGGATCGCCCGATTTCACTCTCGGGCAAGGACGCGCATGTTCCTCCGTTACCGTTTCTTCAAAATGCGGACGCATGTGGCTTCCTCCTCTGCTGTCGGGGCGATGACCCCGGGGTA
>CBMN011744417.1:0-22429 GCA_000582825.1 Hordeum pubiflorum | reverse complement strand
ATTCTAGATGTAATTGTTTTTTTTTTCACAAACTTGATCAAAGTTGGTGAAGTTTGACTTTTTAAAATATCTATATGCACTATATTATGGAATGGAGGGAGTATAGTATAAGAGCGTTTTTGACATCCCAACGTTCTTATATTATGGGACGGAAGGAGGGTAAAAAATAAAATATCTGATATTCTTTGTGATAACATTGATGAATTTTTCAACTACGTGCAAAATTTTGTGATGAAATAACATTTGCGAAGGTTTGTGCCAGAAAAACAAAATCGATGCATCGAAAAGCCAATCGTTAAAAGCAGTTTGGAGCATCGATTTGGTTTTTTTTGCCTAAACTTCCATGAATGTTATTTCATCACAAGATTTTGCATGAATTAAACAAAATTCATCGATGTTTATTGAAAAAGTCAAAATATTTTAAAATTTACTGTTTATCAAAGAGCATGTGAGCTCGGGATGAAAAGAGCGTTTTCGCTGTATCACAAAATGTTTTTTAAACTTTATCACAAAATGTTTTGAATGGATAAAGAACTCTGTTCGGGTAAAAGAAAAACAATATTCGAGAGCCCACCGGGCCTAGGCGCGGCAAACCAGCATCGCGTGTAAAACGACCATCCCGGGCGTGCCCGCGCGCGGCTTGCAGCCACAGTCTGGAGATAATCATCATGCCGCCTCCTATCTCCCCGCTGCCGCTCATGGCCTCCAGCCCAATCCCGTCGCCTCCGGCCGCGCGACCCGGCAGCGGCAGGGCCCTCGCCGCCGTCGCGCCCTGCAACTCCTCGGCGTCACCGTCACCGTCGACGTCGGCGTCTTCGGCTGCGGCGGCGGGCGGCAGAAGAAGCGTGCTCGCGCTGGGCGCGGGGTTCCTGGCCTCCGCGGCGCTGCTGTACCCGTCCGGGGACGCCCGCGCGACGCGCATCGAGTACTTCGCGACGGTCGGGGAGAAGCTCTGCGACATGGACTTCGCCAAGTCCGGGCTCGGGTACTGCGACGTCCAGGTCGGCACCGGCGTGCAGCCCAAGCGCGGCGAGCTCATCAATGTGGGTGCCCAGGACGGCGGTTCCTTCCATTTACACGCCCTCGAAGCCGCACCGATCGCTGTGTTCTCTGCTGATTTTATGGAATTCAAGTTTGTAATCCTTCCTGTGTCGATGGTTGTCAGATACACTACACGGCGAGGTTCCCCGACGGGACGGTGTTCGACAGCAGCTACAAGCGCGGGAGGCCACTGACGATGCGCATCGGCGCAGGCAAGGTGCGAAGCATCCGCTCACTGTAAAATGCAATGCTCATTACTGCAGGCAGCCGAAGATTTCTCTTGGCGACTGCTCAAATCACATTCTCGTTTGCAGATCCTCCGAGGGCTTCAACAGGGGATCGGCGGCGGCGGCGGCGTGACACCCATGCTCGTTGGTACTGTCAGGCTACAGCAACCATCTGTACATTACAAGCATGGACATTTTGTTCCAAATAAGTGAATATCTTCTAGGAGTAGTAATGTTTTCGCTGAACTGCGTGATGTCTCGAAACTGCTAACAGGCGGGAAGCGCAAGCTCATGATACCTCCGATTCTGGCTTACGGGCCTGAACCAGCAGGCTGCTTCTCAGGTGCAGTAATCCGACTTACACCGATCATGTCCAGCCTTTTCTTCCCTGATAAATCCAACCCATGCATGCATGCATATTCAGACTGGCTTATCAATCGTTAACAGGGGACTGCAACATTCCCGGGAACTCCACGATACTGTACGACATCCTTCTCGTTGGCATCTACAAGTGAGCGTCTGGTGGCAGCCAACACGTCCACAAGCCTTGAACATAGGTCCAGTACAAGGTAGCATCCTTTTTCTTGCAGCAACTTTTTTTCTCCATGCTCGTCAGTGGTTTACACCTGCAGTCTCTGTTGCTCTGGCAGAGAGTTTTTGGAGCACGTCGCACGGGAGACTGAACTATACAGGCGGGCAGACGAAGAGAAAGGTTTGCAAGTTCTTCGGATGGCGAAATCGGGTGCTCCCCGGTTTCCGATGCGCAGGGCGCTATAGGGGGGGCAAGCAATCTGTACAAATAGCATTCTTGATTATGAGAGCATGTAAAGCGTCACTCTGTAATAATCTGTAAAGTCGAGTCGTGTTATATATGCTGCTGACTGTCCTTAAGCAGTCTTTGCTCAGCGGAGACGAACTTCTGCGCGCTCGTTGCTTGACTCGGTGGGTTGGTGATACAACTCAGCTCACGTTTATCACATGCAGAAGCGGTCGCACCGTCTTGTTGATCACATTTTTTTGTCAGGGGTTCTTGTTATTTCGTTTACAGCGTCAGAGATTCTCCTTGATCGCACGTGCGGTAGCCTTGACTTTAGTACTCCATCCGTTTCATAATATAAGAGCGTTTTTGACACTAAAGCTTGACATACATTTTTCTCATGGGTCATCAATAAACTCGCTAACCATTTGGCATCTCGAAATTTCGATCGGTAAGGGCATATCCAAGACGGACCCAAAAACCTCCCGTAACGATCCGGACTACGCGGTCCGAACCCCGGAAGTCATCCAACGCAGTCATGTATCGGTCTGCGGCGCGGCCGGACACGATTTCTCTCGCAAATTGGAGACAAAAGTTGAGAAGGTTTGCGGAAGTCCGGACACGAGAAACGTCGCTATCCGACACCCTTGGCCCACCCAATCCCCCCCTCCCGGTCCCATTTCCTTGCACTCCGCCCCTTCTATCCCTTGATTTCCATCCTCCACCTCCGCCACCGCTGCACCTTGTACGTCTCCGGTCGCCAGAGAGGCATTGTCGGACGTCCGCAACCAGCACCGACGTGCCCGCTCGCCGTCTACGGCGGAGCTTTCCACCCTGAAGCCGTTTGTACCCAGGTACACTCCGCCCCCTGTCGACGACCTCCATGGCGGTCACCACACCCAGCAGCTGTTCGGACAAATGTCATTGAGCTTATTTTCAAATGCTATGTTGTTTTTTTAGAGTTCGGAGGATGGTGAGCTACTCGACCATGAAGGATGAGTTGTTGTGCGATGCGTGGTTGGCCGCATCCGCGAATTTCGTAGGCAGGACCAGTGAGGAGCCCTTCTGGCAGCAAGTGCACGAAACGTTTCACACACGAAAGGAGTCCTACGACATGTACATCACTCAACCACGCAGCGTGAAGTCGTTGTCGTATCGCTGGCACATGATCCAGATCAGCGTCACCAAGTTTTGCAACGTGGTTCATCAGCTCGAGGAAAGGTGGCCATTGCATGTGGCAGATGGGAGGCTCGTAAGTTTTTTGCTTCCTCTTGCTCAACTTGTTGATTGATTCATTCACTCAATGTTGGTCTACACATTATATGTAGGCCGCACGCGTTGTCGTGGCGTACTACACGAAAGAGGGACGACCATTTACGTGCGCACACTGTTGGATGAAGCTGAGGGGGCAGTTTGTGTGGGACGACATGATGGTTTGATCAAAAACTCATCTACTTAATTTGAGACTTTGTTGTACTAGACTTAATTTGCATGGTACGTATGGATGATTTATGTTATTTCCTATCCGAATTTTGATGAATATCTTTCGTTTTGCATGAATTTCGTCTGGTTTGTTAAAATACGGGCTGAAATGTATGCGGCTATGGTTGGATATCGCCCTTCCGCATCCGTGTCCACAGACTGGTCTCCCTGTCCGCGGACGGATGCGGGAGAAAATTTGCCGGTTGCCGTTGGAGATGCCCTAAGCAAAACTTTGATAGGCGCTACACAAATGAATGAAACACCGTTGTTGTGCTTCTTGGTCTTCTTCTATTTGTTGATTAATCACCTTTTGCTTTCGTCATCCATGAGCCCAGCGTCAGCTAACATGATCCTCGACTCCCACATGGCCCTTGCTAACCTCACCTTCTCTTTCTCAAGGTCAATTGTCTCAGATGTCTTCGCCGCCTCAAGCTCTTTTTTTGTCATTTCTCCAACTCCATGTCCATCGTCTCCCTCTCAATGGCCATCCTCTCCACATCTTGTCTCGGTCGAACTTCATCCTCTCCCTTCGCACATTTATGAAGAGATTGTACCTCCCCCCCTCCCTTGCCAAAGATGTATGTCCATGTGACAGACAGTTTGCTTGCTAGGGCCTCACGCGTTGCACTATCCTTCTCCACTTCTCTCCCCTCAAGTATCTATTCCTCTTTGGCTCAGTCACATGCCCGTCCACCCCTCCAACTTGCTCATCGCCATCATCCAATCCAATATATTGGTGCGAGCTTGTGCCATCCTTATTCTTCTTCTTGACTGGGTTCTTGAGATATTCAAAGATGCTTGACCACTTCAGTTTCTCATTCAACTCCACCCAACAATGCGACATAGTCAATGACTTCTCCTCAATTTGATGGTACAAACTGGCGGCCAACCGCATCTAGCCAGCAAAAATCGCGCGTCGACATAATGCAAGAAATGAAGCAAGCAAGAAAGATGATGACCGATATGATGCAAACAAAACATACATGGTTATCAGCCTCAATACCACTTTGGTCCCTATTCACCGCCTGGACATAGAAACCGCAAACCTATTCACAAACTCCTCAATGGTGGCACATTAGTGCTGGAGAGAGCCCTTGTTACTGTTGGTGTGTATTGAGTGCGGCTCCATGTAGTGTTTGTGTCATGGTATCATTCCTGGATTTTTTTTGCCAATACTTCAACCCCTTTTTCTCGGTTTCATATATATGATCCATCCTTGTAAGCTTTACATCACAAGGCATCATCATGGGTTGTGTATGCATTTCCTCTTGCCTTCATTTTTTTGAATGCTCAATGATTGTCCAACATCAAACAGAGGCGAATTTGTATCACTTGTCTCATAATTTTTGGAAGATCCTGACCATCATCTATCATATCCATCATGAATGAGTCATGAACACAAATCACATTGAAATTACCATCTTAAAATTGGTCCCTGTCCGCTAGAGTTGCGGTGAATCATACATCGTATTCAAGGAGGCGCCCGTCTCCTGCATGAAGGCATTAGGGATGCTCGACCATTGGAAAGCCGGAACATTGTAAGACGCTAGCGTGGCCGAGGGCGCAAACCCGGGTGCAAACGCTGGCATGGCGGAATACGCCGAAGCAGACACGACGAACTCCATGTCGAGGAGGTCCTTCACCGCAACTTCCTTCTCGGCCTTCTCGCGGGCAAATCCGGCTCGTCGCTCCTTTCGAATGATTGTCCCCGTTTTATTTCCAGCATAGGGACCCCATGGACTTCGCCGATCCATTGTTCATGGCGGCGGGCGAACGTTGGAGCGGACGTCGACGGCTAGGATGAAGGAGCATGTTGATGGCACAAACACGCATGGAGCAAGGGAGATGATGCAGACGCATAAAATGGAGGACAAACGCTGGGGAGAGGGCGGTTGATTTGGTCATTTGGGGGGATTTGGGTGGGTCCAAACGGCTTCAAATCCACCTCACATATGAATTGAGTTTGAGTTGTGCTGGACAGCCTAGACATATGGATTGCGTATGAAAAGAACGATTGGTTTTTTTTTTTGAAATGGCAGTTATCCTGCATTCATTAAGACGAAAAGAGTTACTCGGTTAATTAGGAAAAACCGCGCAAAAAACAGATTGCCCAGTTAATTATGAAAAACCGGGTAAAAAGCATCACAATCGTTGAGCGGTACACATAAGAAAGCCACACATACCGCTTCAAAGAGGACCTCGACGAGATAGCACGCATGCGTCATCGTCATCAGTCATCCTCTAGAGACGTCATCGCATCCCCACACTCTGAGCAAATGACTCCGACTTGGCCGTAGGCGATCATTGACGCAACCCACACCGTAGCGGGCGCGTGAAGCTGCATGAAGATGTGTGCCAAAGCTCAGCCACCTGCGGCCAGACAGCGCAGCTCTGACTCTGAGGGAGAACTCAGAAGAACAAAATCAGGCACGGTTGGCGCCACGAAAGATCGCTGAACGGGTCACCTGCAGCCAGTTATCTTATATCACAGGGCCCCGCCGTCGTAGTTTCGACTCCAAAACAACAAACAAACTAGGGTAATACCGTGGACATATCGAAAAAGAGCCGACTAGTGTAAACATTGGGTGGTGTTTTCTCGTCCAAACTATCTGCCCAGACATACCCCTGGGGGTTCTGTTAGACATGCTCATAGGTGAAAGTGCTGGTCAGGGAATATGCATCGAATATGCATCGGCAAGAGAATATCCCTGTTTCTTCTTAAGATAAGAATATCCTCCAGAAATCAAAAGAACTGATTAAACATGACTCAACTGGACGGAGAGTTGCATGCCATCATCAACCCATCCATGCATCAAGCGTGACCCGGCCGGGTTTGGACGGTGCCCACCAGCCCGATCGAGCTGGGCTGGTGAGCAGGGCGAGAAGGAAACGACGACTGCCTTTTTGCGTCGTCTAAACAAGAAAATGTTTTCATTGACATGAGAAAAAGTCAGGCCATGGTCGTTGGCAATGGCGAGGAGACCAGTAGGTGAAACCGTCAAGTCCCATCAGGAAAACGTAAAATGGAATCCACCGTGCAGGGATTTCAAAACTTTGTTTAGCCTGTCATTCTCCCCGTCGATCGGTCCACGGATACGTCGCCCGCTGATCATCATACCAGTGGCAATAGTATCTTAATGACGGGCAGGAGCTGTGTCATCAGGTTCAGAGTGATTGGGTTCTTGGGCTAACGGCCGAGGTCAGAACCGGGGAGCCGGATTGGTTCTTGGAAGCGCCAAGAGCTGCTTGGCCGAGCTTGGAAATTGTTATTTCGCAAGGGGATTTCTGTTTTTCAGCTGCATGATCGTCTTTTATAATCGCCCCGTCCTAGCATTGGCTCACCGAGGATGTCAAAGCCTAAATGCCCCGTGCTGCCTCGCTCGTCATCGTACCTTGTGTGCTTTTTTCTGTCTACATCTACAGAAACAGGGATCGCTCCCGGGTTCCATTTCGTTCAAAAAGAAACCGCGGCGTTCAGAACCTTAAATGTCGTACGGTCATCAGCACAATGCTTGATACTTACATACATTAGCCAAATGTCCATGCGTTGCTAGAGGAAAAAAATTGCACATACATACAGAGGATGTCAAACTGCTCAGAGCATTCCATCTGGCATAAGCATCTGGATATTCTGGAATACTTGCCTCTCTCGTCATTGTAACTTATGTGTTTATTTCTCTCTAGTATATTAGAGAAACAGGGATCCCCTCCCCGATTCCATTTCATTAAGAAAGAATCAATGGCGTTAAGAAACCTTATATCATCCAGACATCGGCACAATACTTAAGGACAGAGCGTCGCTCCGTTGGTTAGGCGCACAGGCGCGCAACCAGCCCGACCCCGTTCGGCAGTCGGGACATTGTGGTCACAATGAAAATGTCACGGTGCATAGTATCATAGGTTGTATTATAGTGATCTTTTTTATTGCCATGCATGACATATAGTCATACATTGTCTTTTTTAATTTTATAATGCATCATTTAATATGATACAGTATCATGATATTTAATCCTTTTTTTTTCTCATTTAATTGTGCGTCACCTCGACAAAAATACCTAATTGACATGCGAGATACTACCTATGATGGTTTTATTGTGACCAGCCTAAGGATTCCTCTTCTATTCAAAAATGCCTTCAAAGGCTAGTTCTGGATGAGCTTTTTTTTATGGGAAGTTGTTGCTACACTTATTCATCTACGTTAAATTCTGAGCTCAATAGTTCGGAAATATAACCCAGAGGTGAATGTAACCAAGTTTTACAAGCTTTATTCAAGCAGTCATCCCTAGCTAACCCATGAGCCATGAGCTATCTTGTTGGCTAGTTCTGGATGATCTTGTTTTAGTATTGTTGTTTTGCTAAATCTTGATATTCTGAGAATTTTGATACCAAGAATCTATGATCCAACATTGGGACCAGTGCATTGTTTCACAATTCGATTGAACTATAAGGATAAGAATGGTTTCTTATAAGTTGAATGAATTATGACAACACTATATTGTTTTCTATAAAACTATATACAGAAAATTGTAAAGTCGACCAACAAATTAATACAACAAGTTACTATACTATGATATGTATGTAAAAAAATATAAAACAATTCTTTTAGAAACACATACTGTTAAATGCATGCGCATACAGTCATACACCCACCCCCTATGAATGCAGAGGCATCCAACCCTCATGAGCACCTTCAAGATGAACTGGTAAATCTTGAGATTGACAAAGTTATCACTTGCATCGTGTAGTCGATGAAAACGTCACCTTCCAACAAAGGAACATCATTGTAAAACCCTGAAATAAAGTTCTTCTACTTTTTTTTGCGAGATAATAAAGCTCTCCTACTTTTAAAAAGAATGTAAGGTTATCTCGTTCACCACGCCCTTTTTCTCTCGTATTTTATTAACTTGCCAGATAAAATTATGTTTTTTCTATGGCAAGACAATAAGTTCTTACCAAATAAGTGACTATCAAATAAAATCCTAAAATTTACGTAGGTAGGTAAATCACGAGCATGATTTGATTAACAAATATTTAGACAATCACACTAATATAGAAAGTAATTATTTACACCTGTTGCAAGGCAAATATAATTATCTAGTATAGAAAAATGCGAGCATCCATGGCAAGTCTAAGATTCGAACCTTGATAGATTGATTCCAGCACGGTAAACATATAAGCTACGTTGAGTTTGCAAATTTGTAAAAGCGACTAAATGAATTTACGGACATTTACGTGCGCTCACAAGCGGCTAAAACTGCTAGGAGACCGGTAGCAACCCATGTCACGATCCTCTGCTTGGACCAACCAAGCCCGGTCGCCATTTATAAAACCCGCCTCCGACCCACGCACACGCACAGCCAAACGCCCAAACCAACCGCGCCGCAACCACACACACCTTCACAACAAGAACGGCCCCGAACAAAAATAGTCTTTCCATCCCATCGTCTTGTCCGTTCCTTGGTTTCGTCGCCGCCCCCGGCGATCTCCGCGACCGCGACCCGCCGCCGCCGCAGATCTCGCCGAGGAAGCCGCGCTCGGTTTCCCCGACCTGCCGGGAACACCCGCGCCTATAAAACGCGCCCCTCCTCCTCTCCTGGCCCAGCTCCCCGAGGCCGAGGCGCTCTTCTCCCGCCCATGTACGTCCCGTATCGTCCCTCCCGCTACCTTTTTTTCCCCTTCCGCGTGGATGCGATTCGTGGCGGGGTTTGCATCTCGGAATGCAATGGAGCCCGATTTTGATCCCCGTTGCTCTTCGTTTATCTCTTTTGCGTGCTTATTTTGGTTCCATGTGTGGACTGATTGCTCAATCGGCCATGGGAGGGTAAGCTAACCTTTGCTTCCTTCTTTGGTGCGGAGCAGAATGGCCGCGTGCACGTCTCAGCATGCGCTTATCTCCGTCAAATCGCGGTGCGCTGCTGCCAGCTTTAGCCGTGACCGGAGGGCCGGCAATGTGCGCTTCGTTTCAGCAGCGAGTTGCTGCCCCAGCAGCCGGAAACTGGGTTTGGTCTGCGCGTCCAATTCGCAATCTTCAGTGATTGAGCCGGCTAAGCTACCGTCGACCCCCGAAAGCGGCAGCACCCCCAAAAAATCAAGTAATCTTCGATAGTTCTGTCAGGCTATGTAGCGGTACATGTTGTTCTGCCCGGTGGTGTGATTCTATAATATCATTCTTCATGTGATTGTAGGTGAGGCTGCACTGATATTGATTCGGCACGGGGAATCGTTGTGGAACGAGAAAAATCTGTTTACTGGCTGCGTTGATGTGCCCCTGACCCCCAAGGGTGTCAATGAGGCGATTGAGGCGGGTAAAAGGATATGCAATATCCCGGTTGATGTTATATACACCTCATCACTAATCCGTGCTCAGATGACCGCTATGCTTGCCATGATGCAGCACCGTCGTAAGAAGGTTCTCTACCTTTTTTTTTCTCTATCAGATTTCTAGTAGAAGCATATTGTACCTGGATATTTTGAATCAGTTATTATATTTAGAGGTCTTCATGTATGTGATCATACCAGGTTCCAATTATTGTGCACAAGGAGAGTGAACGGGCCCATCAGTGGAGTCAGGTATACAGCGAGGAGACAAAGAAGCAGTCCATTCCTGTCATAACAGCTTGGCAGTTGAATGAACGAATGTAAGGGTTCACTAATATTAGCATCACGATTGTATTCTGCCTCTTCAGTATCATGTAGACTTGTATTAATGCTGTGTCTCATAGGTATGGTGAACTGCAAGGCCTTAACAAGCAAGAAACGGCTGATTTGTTTGGCAAAGACCAAGTCCATGAATGGCGTCGTAGTTATGACATTCCTCCCCCAAATGGCGAGAGCCTAGAGATGTGTGCAGAAAGAGCAGTTTCTTACTTCAAAGATCAAGTAAGCATATGCTTTGTTGGTGTTATTTTAGTTGGACCTTTAGTTGTAGATACTTTTGGTTTCACTTTGCTCTCCGAACTGTCTCTTGGCTCTGATTACGTATCAGTTTCTGCTTTTGTGTCATCTGTTATCAACCAGTGTGATATAAAATCAGGAGTCTGCATTCAGCTTTGATTTGCCGTTCCCAGTTCGTAACAAATTTTAGAGGACTGTAACCATCATATATTTTGACCTACAGATTATACCTCAGCTTGTGGCTGGAAAGCATGTTATGATTGCTGCCCATGGGAATTCACTCCGTTCAATTATAATGCATTTGGACAAGTTGACTTCTCAAGAGGTGATATTACTTTGTATCTAGTTTATCTTCACTTTTTAATCAGTCATCTTTTATTGAGATAGATAATAATGCATTAGGACTTTCTTAGGTAATAAGCCTTGAGTTGTCGACTGGCATTCCTATGCTGTATATATTTAAGGAAGGGAAATTTATCAGGCGGGGTAGTCCTGCAGGACCTTCTGAGGCAGGTGTCTATGCTTATACAAAGGTAAGAGTCTTCTCTATTTTCTAACTGGAACATGTTGGGTGCAACAGGAAGCTGATTTCATATATTCAGTATAACTTGACCATTGTCTGACATTTAAAGCTGACTCATGTATGTAAATCGGTAATCATAAGCCAAAACAGCTACTCCCATAACTTGACCATTCAGAGTAACATTGCCTTTTCTTTTACTCTGAACATAACTATAAGTCAACGAGAGTAATTTCTGAGGTCAAGTGGGATTCATCACTTTTCATACATGTGTTTAAATGAATACTCAAAATTCACCGGTATTTTTTATGGAGGAATATGCTAACATTTTAAATGTTTCATAATTTAAATCTGAAGAACTCAAATTTTGACTGCAGAGTTTGGCCAAGTATAGGCAGAAGCTTGATGGCATGGATCAGTAAGACAGTAACCACTGTAAGCAAACATTTGCTATTTTCACACATAGCACTAAGAAAAAGCATTATTCCGAAAAGACTGCTCTAATGTCGTTCCTTCACCTTGAATGGGCATGCAGGCTTTATTTTGCAGCGGTGGTCGAGGCATCCTCACTTGTCGAACATGCATTTCTCCCTCAAAGAAGCGGGTTGACTTCACATACTATTGACCCCTAGTAACTTTGAGATGTAAGGAGTTTGCTGCAGTTTGTAGCTTCTCCTCTGTTTCTTTTGAAACCATTGCAGCTTGTAACAGGGAAATGTAGGGCTGATATAGGCTGCGGCCTGAAAGATTTAAATGGGGATAAATTCTGGTCACTAGTGTGTTCCACTCCTTTTGTTCCCCACATTCTTTAGATGCGACTTTACGACGACTCGGTGTCGAATGTTTTTGCGTTGGGTACTGTCAGAACTGATACCGTGTGATGGGAACATTTCTCCCCCCTTACTCTTGTTCTTGTATGGAGTTCTTGCCAGGTAGATTTTTTTTTTTTTTATAATCTCTTGCCAAGTAGATGATCACTGCTCATCATGCACATAGGTTTCCATGCTACCCATACATTTAATCCATTTGGGCTCCTATTCTCCAGCCCTTTTTTTTTTTTGAGAAAAATCTCCAGCCCATATAAGCAATATACAAACACAAGCGCCCAGCCCAGATCACTCACGGGCCTGTCTTGTCTTTTGACCCAGTTTTCTGGAGCTTCAGAAAATACGCACACGAAAGATTAGAAAACTGAGTCTAAAAAAAAAAAAAGATTAGAAAACTGTTTGCGTCGATCCAGAGGCGCGGAAATCAACCCAGCTTATGGCGTCTGAACTTGGAAAAGTGGGTGATAGAAAACCTGTGGATCTGAGCTGAGGTCAACGTTGGCACTACATGAAAACATGCACCGTCCACATGTGGCCAGAAACTTAATGCTCGCTGTTTTGACTTGGTTCATCCATAATTTATTTACCGCCCCACTCCCTCCCTACTCCCTAGCATGAAACGGCATGCATCTCTGCAGGCAATCCATCCATGACAGTAAGACACACGTCATACTTGTTGACATGGCTCATAATCAAACCCAGCAGCACCGGACACATTCCGGGAGCATCCTAGGCAGAGTCTGATTTGACGCCTAGAAACCGCAGTGCTCATGTCGTGGCACACCTCGGTTGCTAAAATCGAAAGCAAGGAAAAAACAGAAACAAAAAACCAGAACACCAAACATCAAGCGACCTATAAGAAGGAACATCTACACTTCTTTTCATCGACGACGGTTGCTATTTTGATGCGCTGGTCTTATGGAGTCTTAGCACGGCGACTTTTCGACTGTCTACTACAACGAGTTTTGTCCGGCTCTTGTGAAAGACGGGTGACGACGGCGACGCGTCTTTGGCTTGCTCCAATGTTTGTAGTCGTCGCTAGATGGCCTATAAATCTGAATGTAATTTTTGTTAGTTTTGATGTTTGCTGTACCGTCGTGATCGATAATGAATAGATGGGAAGTTTTCTGCGAAAAAAGGAACAAGGAACCAAAGGGGGTGCATCGACCTACGGGCTATAGCTGAATGCCGTTCGTTCATTTTTGAAGCAGAAGCACAATTCCCTCCCCGCCACCCATCTTCACCCCCGCTTTGTTTCCTGCGCGCACCACTCCACATTTCGCTCTCGCCTCGCCTTGCCTTGCCTGCCGGGGCCCGTGGAGAGGGGAAGAAGAGGAGGGGAAAACAAGGAGCTGCCTTTTACGACAGGAGAAGACAATTCGGCTCGGCGAGGCGCCCGCCCGTCCCGGATGAGGGTCCATGCATCACGATCACGCCGTCCCCTCCTTTTTACCCCGACCGCCAGCGGCTGAATGTCAACCCACCACCACCACCACCACCACCACCACAGCCTCAGCAGCAATGCCGTCCCCCGCGACATCCCCAAGCCCGCCTCCGCCGACGAGCTCGCCAAGAATGGCAAGAAGAAGAAGTCCTTCATGTCCAACATCTTCCGCAAGAAGGGACGCAGCGCCGCCGGCACAGGCAGCTCCGACAGGCGCCCGCCCTCCCGCCGGGACCGGGACTTCCTCTTCGGTGCGTCGCCGTCGTCGTTTTTCGACGGTCGGTCTCCTCTGTTTTCTGACGGACGGGCGCGTGGTTTCCTTTGCCATGGCAGATTTGGAAGAGAAATGCGGCGGCGAGAGGGCGGACGCCGCGGCGGCGACGGCGGCGGCGGAGTTCCTCGACGCGTCCCCCACCGTCCGCAAGAGCTTCTCAGGTGAGCCCTCGTCGTTTGTTGTGGGGTGAAATGCGTGTGTAGTGTGCTGGTCGTGATCCATGGATCACATTGTGTTTCTTCTCCGTTTGGTGCCGTGTCAGATCGGCATTGCGCGTCGCGAATCGAGAGCCTGACCCTGAGCTGCCTGGACTCGCCCAGCAGGCAGAACGTCGACACACGGGAGTACAGGTTACATAAACAAGAGAACACCATCTTCAATTTTCACCTGATTCTGATTGATTGTTTGATCGAAAGAGAAGAGGTTGATGATCCTGTCAGCTTGACGACATTGCTGCGTTCTTGCCGTTGCAGGGTGTTCGTGGGCACGTGGAACGTGGGAGGGAGGCCCCCTAACAGCAGCCTTAACCTAGAGGATTTTCTCCAGATAGAAGGGCTGCCTGACATATACGTTCTAGGGTACGTACGTACAGGATCTCTCCCCAATTTTTCAATGAAATTATGATCGATGCTGCACATTTTTCCGATGAGGTTCTGATCGACATGGGCGCAGGTTCCAGGAGATCGTGCCGCTGAACGCGGGCAACGTGCTGGTGGTGGAGGACAACGAGCCGGCGGCGAAATGGCTGGCGCTCATCTACCAGGCGCTGAACAAGCCCCAGCAGCAGCAGCAGCAGGCGCAGGCGCAGCAGGACCAGCCGTCCTCCGGCGACGAGCTGTCGCCGACGGAGTCCGTGGCGTCCTCCTCCCGGACCCGCCCGTCCATCCCCAAGTCCAACAGCGGCGGCGTGCTCTTGTTCCACAAGCCGTCCCTTAAGGCGCTCAGCAAGAACTACCGCGTCAACAGCGCGCTCGTCAAGACCTGCACCTGCATGGCCGACCCCTCCACCATGCACCGCCGCGCCAGGGAGATGCGGGAGTTCATCTACCGCGTCGAGGCCTCCACGTCCGGCGCCGACGACCCGGACTACCCCCCCTCCTCCTCCTCGTCGGCGACGATGACGACGCCCGCGGGACTCGAGGCCGGCGGCGGCGGCGGCATGAACTACTGCCTGATCGCCAGCAAGCAGATGGTGGGCATCTTCCTGTCGGTGTGGGTGCGGCGGGAGCTGGTGCAGAACATCGGCCACCTCCGGGTGGACTCCGTGGGCCGCGGCATCATGGGCCGCCTCGGCAACAAGGGCTGCATCGCCATGAGCATGACGCTGCACCAGACCAGCGTGTGCTTCGTGTGCAGCCACCTGGCCTCCGGCGAGAAGGACGGCGACGAGGTCCGCCGCAACTCCGACGTCGCCGAGATCCTCAAGAGCACCCAGTTCCCCCGCATCTGCAAGGTCCCCGGCCAGCGCATCCCCGAGAAGATCATCGACCACGAGTACGCCAACCCCATCACCCACCCACAAAATCATAGCCTCTGTCTCTGCTCGTTGACGTTGATTTCGTCTGTAAAAATTCCAGCCGGATCATATGGCTCGGGGACCTGAACTACCGCGTGGCGCTGAGCTACGACGAGACCAGGGCGCTGCTGGAGCAGAACGACTGGGACACCCTGCTGGAGAACGACCAGGTATCAGTCAAAATGGTGAACTGCATTTTTCAGACATGCTACAGTGCAAGGCAGCAGCAGCCAAAAACCAGGCAAAATTCTGCTGGCTGACACCAAGAAACCTATGTATCCCTGGGCAGCTGATGATCGAGAGGCAAGCAGGGAGGGTGTTCAAGGGGTGGAAGGAGGGCAAGATCTACTTCGCGCCGACGTACAAGTACAAGCTCAACTCCGACACCTACGCCGGCGAGACCACGAAGTCCAAGAGGAAGAGGAGAACACCCTCATGGTAGTCACCAGCAGAGAAAAAGAACAGCCACTGCTGGATCTGAACCATGGAGGTTTCAGGTCATTGCCAAACTCTGACCTAAGGCTACTTACCTCCCATGCCATGTGAATGCAGGTGCGACCGGATACTGTGGCACGGCAAGGGGATAGAGCAGCTGCAGTACATCAGGGGGGAGCACCGGTTCTCCGACCACCGGCCCGTCTGCAGCGTCTTCGTGGTCGAGGCCGACGTCGACAACGGGAGCAGGATCAGGAAGGGCTACTCCACCCTCGACTCCAGGATCCACTGCGAGTCGCCGTTGCCGATACCGCAGAGACACAGCTTCTATGACTTTTGACCTGTTATAGTGATTCTCTTTTGTCTATACTTGTTCTATAGGTTACAAGGATCAGAAATGTCTCTAGTGAGAGGGGGGGCTGAAAAGTTTTTCAACTTTCATGCCTACCACTTTTTCTTGCTGACTGAAATGTAAATGGTGGCTTCTAGCAGATATACAAGTTGTTGCCAACTCCTTGAGCTTTGACAGTAACTAGCTAGTGGTAGTAAAAGTGGAAAATACTCTCCTATTCTTAGTCCAAAGACAGAAGGCGGACAATGCAAATTAAACGTCAACTTTGATCTGCAAAGGTCCAGAATATGGCTAGACAGGTAATATTCATATTTACTAAAAAGGAGGCACATGATATAGCATACATTTCAACAAAAGTAACTCCAATAGAGATTCCAAAGAGCAGTAGACAGAGAAAACTCAAGGTAGCAAAGTAGTTTATCATCGTTTACCATTTGATAAGTTCCATTTGCTGCCAAAAGGTTCTTCGAACAATATCACAAGGGCACCGACTACAAAATAAGTCAGGCAGCATTTCCCCCTTGTGTGTTAAAAAGGGTTGTTTTCACTTTTAATGTTCATCTGTTGGTGGGAATTCACTGTGGTGGGAGCTCATATCAACATCTGGGATGTACTTCTCGTGCTGATAGCTTCACGGATCAGATGAAGTGCCACTTTTGTCCGCTGATGCAATACCTTCCCCTCGCGAGCTTGTCGATTTTGCAGTGCTGGATTCAGTCTCTGTTTCTTCTTTTTTTTCAGACCCAGTCTCTGTTTCTCCCTTCTTTCCTGAAACAGTCTCAGTTTCTTCCTTTACAGATTCAGTCGCAGTTTCTCCCCTCTTCTCCGATGAAGTCTCGGTCTCTTCCCTCTCCTCAGATGCAGCCTCAGTATCTTCCTTCTCTGATGCAGTGTCTGTGTCTCCACTCTTTTCAGATGCAGCCTCTGTTTCCCCAATCATGTCAGATGCAGTCTCCTCAGTCTTCAAACCCGAGTCACATTGTTGAGACCCGTGATTCTTCATGCGATATGGCTCAGAAGCAAGAGCCGAATTCTCGGAGCTCCAGAATAATGGCATCTTTTTATCATCTTCTCTCATCCTTGCAGCATAATCATTTATGTTAAAAGTGACCGGGCTTCTACCGCCAAATGCGCATTCCAACTCGTCCATGTTGAAAAGGCCTTCCATTATCTTGTCAGTTTCAGGTCTATCCGAGTATACAAATTTGACCTTATTTTTCGTCTTTGGCTCAAGAAGGGGACTTGCCATCTGCATTCAGATCTAGAACTTAGTTTTGGAAACAGGTAAGGGGAAATATAAATAACACTGTATGCTTCATTTCCTTTCATATGCTAATATGCTATAACTGTTACTCATTGACAGAAACTCCACAAGACCAAAAAAAGAACATGAAGAAACGAATACAAGTTGTTCCGAATTTAAGAAGAAAATTATAAGTACATAACCCACCATGACATCTTATATTGGAAGTCTACAAGCAAAGAGGAGAACAAAGATATGCTTAGGCACTGGATACGGAACACATCATCCCTATGTTTCTGATTAATTAATGCTGTGTGTGACATTGAGATAGATTATGATAACCAGCTTTTGCCTATTTTTCCGTTTGGCTAACCAACATTTTTCTGCTTTCATGTGTATTTACCACAGCAGATTATAAAATAAGGTGAGCACAACACAATTCAGCAACTGCAAACTGCGCCTAAATAGATAAAAATAAGATGGTTAGAGCTTTCACAAATCATACCTTCCAAAAAGACTCAAAAATCTTGGGAGCATTATAAAGAATTGCCACACCCAATCTTTCAGGATAATGACCTTGTAGGACATCTGCTGTCAACTTTGTCACTAGAAGTGATACATTAGGCAAGCTGAAGCCAGCAAAATCAATGAGCCAAACCATCTGATCCTGTCCAGCTGGAAGATTTAGAATTGCATTCTCCATACAGTATACCAAATACCTGATCTGCCCTTTGGACTTCTTCGTATTCTAAAAATGAGTCAGCAAAATTAGAATGACAAAATACACAATATAATGTGCATACATATGCACATTTTGATACAATAATAAGAAGAAAAGAGCATCACTAAACCTGGCATCCAGGTCTCATGACAAGAATACTCCGTCCACTCTTGTCGAAATAATCACTTCGGTAAATTTTTCCAGTCACGGCTTCACCCGATATCTCATCCTATATCACGAAATTAAAATTAATAATGTGAATCAAATACTATTGCCATCAGACCTACTACAGTAATGCATCAACTATTCGGCTGTTTCACAAAGCATACTACAAAGATCCACAATGGTATAATGCGAATCACATGTACCACATGGATACATGATATGCTATTTCTTTCGAGATATATAGGTTTGCTTAAGTCAAAAGGTGGGGACGGCTCACCCAACGGATCTCATCTGGCTTATACTCTGAACGCCATTTCAAGGTTTTCGTAAGCATTTTGGTAGCCTTCCTCACGTCCCAGTTCCTTGCTATCAGGTACCTCGCAATTGAACCATCTGAGCAATACAGTGCAGATTTTCCAGATAGTTGTCCCAGAGCAGCTCTAACTTCACCAATCTAACAAGGAGGAATACAAAAATGAGAAAAAAGAAGAAAACTGTTTCCACACACAATAGGGTAAAGAATAATGAATTGCATGTAAGCAAAATACTCAACCCAGGTGATATTGGATCACCTTGGACAGCTGCTGCTCATATAATGCTCCTTCTTTCGCATGGCCATTACTTCCACCGCTCCCTGAGCTCATAATTATGTTTTGCTATTCCCTATCATAAAACAACACAAATCGCTTGTAAGAACTGTAAACTGAGTTGCATCGAGTTAGACCATAGAGAATGCCTGTATTTAGATGATATGAGAAACAGTACGATGAAGATAAAAAAATTCTAGCAGAGATGCACAACATAAGTGATCACAGTGACTACGCTTAAAGGTTGCAGTTATGCTAGTTTGCACCCCATTTGCAATGACATTATGACAAACTCATTGCCAAGCATATATATTCCCCAACACCCACACCCACACCTAAAAAATACAGTTCATACAGTCTAATCTCGCTGGTTATAGCAGATGATATTTAGAAGCTAAGCTAAGAAACTTATGGAGGGCCATGCAGCAGGAGGTGATCTTGTATTCTCGTGTGTGCCTTGCACAGCAATTAAGAAGACGGTGGTAAGGACTGGGTGAAGTGAAAGTGACAGGGAAATAGAGCATTCTGTTGGTGATCTCCATGAAGCATAAGAGTTCATCGATGCCAACCAACTCATTTTTTCTCAATTTATATGGTTAAATAGTCTGTAAAAGTAGACCTGTAACTGAAAGAATGAGAAAGTTACTGAGGCTGGAGCATGTTTTTTTGTGTATAAAATTTGCCTACTCTTGTAGTATGGAGAAATATTTGTGTGTATAATTAAACCTACATAGATCATCTTCATCTTCCACTTGAGTGTTAATCCAATCTGACAACCAAGGAGTAGAATACAGAAAACATAATGGACAAGGAAACAATGTTCACATCAGCCATCACCAGGGGATCTTGATGCTGAAGCTGTCGTGTCAACTATGAACACTATCCAGTTAGTCATCCCGCAGGAGGCAGCAGAACAAACCCAGTAGCAAACCACTGCCGGCCAACCACTCCAGAACGGCAAAATTCAGATTATATCAACCGAACAGCCTACGCCCCCAAAAGGAAACTAATCAACAAGCAACCGCGAGTCCGCGACCCTCACCAAGAATCATCCAGATCCCTCAACAATCTGGCTGAACCATTTAAAGAGGGGGGGAATTGCGGAGCAGCGCGAATCATCCAAATTCCTGAAGCAACCTCCCAAAACCGGCTGGAAATCGCAGTAAATGAATACGGCCAAGAGCCACAAAGCCCCAGCTCCTGCCTGCCCGGGACGGCGCCAGCCGCAAGAACCAAGAAACGCCGCCGAAGTGGCACGCGCCCCAAGACGGCGGGGTTAACTCCCCCGGAAACGCCGCCGCAGGCAGGAATGCAAGATCCCACCCAGCCTACGCTTGGCCTCGAGCTAATAAACCACGCGCGCCAGGGGATCCCGCCAAGCCGAGAGCTTCCCAGCACATGCAGCAAAATCGTCCGACCGCCCAAAAAGGACAGGCAATCTTTCTTCCGGAAGGAAAAAAAAAGGCGCTAAAAGCGAAACTGGTAGCCAATCGAAGCTGCCCGCGAGAGCAAGGACTGGCTGGCTGTTACAGGCGCTCACCTCGGCGACGGGGAGGCGGGGAAGGCGGAGCGCGCGAGGGGCGGTCGGGTCGGCCGAGTCGTCCTCTCCTCTCCTCTCCTCTTCCACCACGCCTGGGAAGCGAAGACGCGAGTGGGACTAGTACTCTTTGGTGAAGCCGAATCTGCTTCCCGTCGATACGTTCGGGGAATGGAATAAATCGGACGGCCCCGCCCGGCCTGATCCGCTCGCGTCGGGCCATCGGACGGCCGGGCCCGCCCCGCCCCGCGTGCGGGGCGGTGAACGGGACAGGCGGAAACGGAAAACTATTGGGATTGTCGGGAGGCCGTGAGCTGTTCTCCCGTGTTGTTTGCTGTGCTTTGCTTGGCGCTGTGATCTGGAATCGGATCGGATTGGCCAGTTAAGCGTTTAGGATAATGATATGAGAACGTGCCACCATGGCCAAACTGCCATGCTTCTTGGAGCTGGTGGAAATGTGCGGTCTATTCCACGAAGAAATATTTGTTGGTTCAGGGCGTCTTCAACACCTCAACCTCAAACTGCCTTTTGTCTTTCGAACTACGCGGAAGCTATTCAACGCGGGGTTTTCATGCAAACTGGAAACAAATTAGGTGGGCTTTGCGTGCGTCCGAACAGCACGCCCGTTTCTGACCATCTTGATCCATTCAAAATCCTACTCCCTCGTCCGCGCGCGTTTCCGTCGGACGCCAGCTGCCCGTGTTCATGTTGCTGTAAAAGCGCCCGCTCTACATTGATGTCGGCTCTGAGTAGACGCGACCTCTCACTAGCTCCGGCATTGAAGCGACGCGCCGGCCGAGGGCACTGCCCGCTGCACGCTCGGCTGAACACGCCTCTACGCCGCATTAAAAAACCTCCACTAAGCTCGCGCGCGTGTGGAGAAGCCTACTCTGGCCACACATCTGTTCGCGAGCAGGCCGACATTAAACATAACGCCGGGTAAGCTCCTCGCGCCCGCTCGCTATTTAAAGGAGGCCAAACGACGGGCAAGAATTGCACCACTCCTCCGCTCCCCGTCTCCTTCTTTCACCATTTTTTCCACCCTTTCGATGCCATTCGACGAGCAGGAAGACCAATTCTCCCACATAAAGCCGGCTGGGTGGCTCGCCTAGCCCGCCGGAGCAAGTTGTCGCTCCACGCCGGCGCGTGGTGCAGCTACTTGCCGCTCCAAGCCAGCTCGTGGAGGAGTGACGAGTTGCTCCAGGCGGGCATAGGGGGCGGAGCACGACGGAACGGGCATCGTGGTTGCATGGACGAGGCCATCCGCCGTCAACGTTGGCGGAACCGCGCCCGATCGATGGAGAAAGAAGCCGACTATGTGGAGATCGACGAGTCGGTGGGAAGCACATCCGTGTCCGTCGCCAACATCAAGGAAAAGTAAAACATGGGAGGTCGGCGCCGCTTGGGTCCCAGGAAGGCCACCGTAGGCGAGTCGCCGGCGTACACAACCGTTGTCTCGTCCTCTCACGGGCCACCATCGTCCCCCGCTCCAAAAACCAACCCTGATCCGCGCTTCACAGAAGCGGATGCAAGCCTTCCCCTCTGGCTGAAGCACCCCCTTTGCCATTCCGACGAGCGGCACAGTCATACCTAGGGAAAAAAGGGGGAGGAATATACCTTCGGGGCTCCTGACAGTCTGATAAGCGGGCTGCCGGACATGAGAAAGACAAATGGATCCGCCGCGATGGTTGTAAACTAGTGTAGTGTATCCATGTCATGGGAATGGAACTCTGCGCGGGTGGACGTGCACATAGTTTTACCTTTTTAGTTAAAATATGTCCAAAATGTAATCTTATTTGTATGAAATCCGTCGTGTTTGCACGAATTTCGTCCGGTTAGTTCAATTAGTTGTTGAAATGTATGCGGGCAGGATTGGATGGTGGCCTCCGACATCAGTATCCGCGGACTGGTTACCCCTGTCCGTAGACGGATGCGAGAGCAAATTTGTGTGTCAGTGTTGGAGATGCCCTTACAAACGGGGATAAATATTAGAGTTTTTTTGTTGTTGCAAGTGGCTCAAGGCCATATCTTAAGGATCGCAATTTCGTACAAATACAACCATTTATCAAATATTAGAATTGCCCCAAAGTTTCAGGTTTGTGATATAATCTACTCTATTTAGCATTTTTTTAAAATTTCATTACTCAATTTATTTAATTTTTCGTAATTTTTACCCTTCTTATTTATTTATTTTCATGTTCTGACTAGTCCCAGATGTAAGTGTTGACTTGGGTGCCATGTGGGCTGGTTAATTTGGCCAATCTGTTTTCTTCCGTTGCACTCGGTTTTTCTTTTCACTTGTTTCAATGAGTTCGACCATTGCAATGACGTTTTTCGGGGATACTGGTGGTTGCCTCGCCAGCCTCGCCTGCACGGGATCGCCCATCTGTAGGGGAACGCAGCAGAA
>CBMN011744393.1:0-14875 GCA_000582825.1 Hordeum pubiflorum | reverse complement strand
ACTGTTGTGATCCCCTATACTTGTGTGTTATCAGAGTGCGAAGCGATCTCGGTGTCATCGAACTCAGGCAGCCTCTATCCCTCTGTCGGGATGAAGCTGTCAGCGACGAGCTCGAACACCCGCTTCTCGGGCACCTTGGACAACAGCGAATCCCCCTTGTTTCAGCTGGGTGGAGGGGCAAAGTTCGATATCAAGCCCTTCTACGCTGCCTTCTTCTTCTTCTCCAGCATGGAGGTCTTGTCCTTCCCCATTTCTATGGACAACACCAGCGTCAAGTGGAGAACGGGAAGCAAGATCGAGTGAAGAGCGAGAGGTAAGTGTTGGGGCAGAGGAGAAGGGGATCTGAAATTTAACCCTAGTGTTTCATGTATTTATACCCCAGGGTAAACCGCCAGGGTGAACCATCGGTGCTGATCCAAAGATCCAATGATGCCCGCAAGATTCGCAGTACATGGAAAGTGGGACAAGTGGCGCTCTCTAAGGTGGAAATCGAGGCGCCGCGCTCCACCTCCCCACGATCCGCGGGGTCATCGCAGAAGTGCGCTCGCGGGATTTTGGTCACACAAATTTCGTCGCTGATTAATCTGGTTGATCTTCTGGAAATTTCTTTCCAAAGAAACACACACGGTCATCCAAAAGATTGATTAGACACCATCATCCACTCGGGCAAGTGCTCAAAATTTTATCTGAAAAAATCTTTAGGACTGCTACAGGATGAGATCGATGCTCCTCCGCAGATCCACTTGGCCCTTCTTCTAGGCTCCAAGGCCTAAATTTGATGAACTTGGACTTGGAGTTAGCCTCTACCCGCGTTCCTCCAAGATAATGAGTGACTTTCTGAAGAGTCATACCATGAGCTAGCCTCGCTACTTGGGTTTCCATGGCACAACCACACTCGGATCCCTAGTCAGTTTCTTCTGAGAGATGTATGAGTGCCACCAAGCTTTCCCTCGCAATCGAATATCCTCGATCAATCAGGAAGCATCGAGTCCAGAATCCGTTGAGGCTTGTTCAAGTCATAGTTCACTAAAACCTGATGACATACGCCAAGTGCCTCTGCAGCACTCGGGTCAAATCAAGTTCTTAGTGAAACTCGCTCTACAAAACCTCAACCGATTCGGGGGCTATGTTGCGGTTACCTACTATGGGTACGGTCATTAGGAGCACACTATGGGCTATACAAAGGGCCCAACAACTCTATGCATTAAAGGACCCCAGGGTCCCAAATATATCTGAATGTCAATAAAGATTCTTTCCATTCGGATGACGTTCATTCACTCGAACGAAGGTTCATCCATTCGAAAGGTCCTCATCCACTCGGTTGCCTCATAAATGCTCGGACAACGGGAGGCGGACGGTCATCGTGGATTCTGGGGCGTCAAGAGGTGCACGTCTTCAAATGTTACTAGCATACGTCAGTTACCTTGTGTAATGTCTCGCATCAATATTATCAATAAAGCCCCCATGTAACGTAGCTATCCCAAGAGGCGGTGCACTCTATATAAATCGCCCCATAGCACAAAATTGGGGGTTCACATTCTTTGTAATCATCAGACACGAGAAGAGAAACACAACTCTCAGAGCTCGAGATTTGTGTCACACTAGTGCCGTAGCTAGATCTAGCCCTTGTTCGTACCCCTAGTACTCACTGTCAGATTAATCCTCATGACAGCGGCTGAATTGCATCCACTATTCATGTGGTTGCGGCTAAATTTTGCACAGGAGTGTGCAGGACCTGATAATTCTGCGTTCCAGCATTCGGTCAAAGTTGTCTCCTTGTCCGACTGGAACTGGGGATGTAGTGTGCCCTCGCCTCCAAAGCATGTTCTCTCCGCCTCAAATGCTTTCTTTCTGCTAAGGTGTTGATGCGAGCGGCTTCAAGTCTGGCTCCTTCTGGTGTGCCAGTTGCAATTGGGGTCTGAAAGGTTTGTTCGACTAGCCAATTGAGTTCTGCAAGATGCTCCCGGGTGGAGGCGGCAACTTCCTCCTTAACATGGGCGCCACCTACATCACGGTTGTCAGTTGTTTCATCAACAAGATTTCGTTTGTTTCGACCGTCATCGTTTCATGCGGCGGTCGGCTCACCCTTGTCGGAGCTCTGTTAGCCATCTCACCTCCACGACTGGTGAAAGGCCCCTGCAGCTTTCCTCATCCTCGTGGATGGATGCAAACAAATCGTGAAAAGACTCATCTGGTTCGAGTATCGCTACCAGTTTGTGAGGCTTGACGTGAGGCAGCAGGCTGAATCCAGCGATGAAGACGTGGGTTCCCCGAGCGCTTGCGTTGACGTCAGACCAGGGGTTGTGGCGACACTTGATATGGGGCGGACGGTTGGCGGAAGAATGCCAAAGTCGTCGGCGCGAAAGTGCATAGTGCTGCGCACGGGCAAAGATTCAACATACAGCGGTGCTTCCTCGAGCCACGCCTAATCATCAGCAATGAAGCTGATCAAGCTGAAGAGGATCACGCGGCCGGGAGCCAGCTCCATGCCGGCAATCGAAGCAGACAAAAATTCCACTTGCGCCATCGATTGCGAGATGAAAATTCCACTTGCGCCGTCGATTGCGAGATGCGATGCCCCATGGTGGGCGTCAAATGTCATGGGGATGATTCTGACAGCACGAGAGAAGGGTAGGAAAGGAGTTGGATCTCGCTATGGACAAGTGTGACACGGAGAGTTTTTGACAGGTTCAGGCCCATCTCAGAAGAGTAACAAGCCCTACGCCTTGTGCTCTGGAAGCTTTTTTTTTCTCTTAGTATAGATGGATATTACGAGGAATGTGAATCCTTGTAGAGTACGTCTTCGTTTTCTTCTCGATCTCTTGGAGCACAGGACTGCTTTCCTGCTCAGCTTCCTAATTCAGTCCTCTGACTTGGGCAATCTCTAATTTATTTTATGACGATCTTCTTTCTAAAAGAAGAAGACCAGATCGTCGTTCCATATAATAAAAAAGGAAAATTGGTTAATGCAAGAGAGTTTGCACTGTGAGGCGCGCTCCAGTTCCAAGCCCAAGGTGAGGTGTTCCGTTGTGTTGCTCGGGTGCCTACGCGGCCCTGCGTGGCTATTTTAAGGAAACACGGCAATGGGGGGTCCTTCCGTGCTGCGCTCTCTCCCACCCGCACAGCTACCGTCCAAATCGCGGCATAAAATGTGGGCCGGCCATGGTGTTAACTTTCCTCTCCTCCCCTCCTCCCTCCTCGCCCTCGCCCCCGCATCTGGGCCAGAATAGCTCCCCCATCGCCCCCGCCGGAGGATCCCCAGATCGACCCACCGCCTCCGGACGGTCACCTCCACCCCCAGGTTCGTATGAGGCCACCCTCGCTTCTCCTACATGCGCAGCTAGTCGTTGCTTCCTACTTCCTGCCAGTAATGGCGGCCAGTTCCTTGTTTGCTCTTCCGTTGGTCGTTGCTGTCTGTGACTGTGATGAAGTGACGGAGGGTGGATGGGTGGGCGGGTTTCTAGACAGACAGGCATTGCATTCTTCGCTTCTTCATTTCCATGTCGCGGGGAATAATTGTAGCCGCACTGACACATGATGTGAAAGGGGAAGAAATTGTTAAGTCCTGCAGATTTTTATTTTCTGTATTTATGTATCTTGTCATACAGATTTCTTGTTCCTCACATTCGCTGGCGACGTTATGCTCATGATGATTATTGGCATTAGCGGCAGCCATTTCCATCTCACTTCCCTTGGTACCTGGCACGGAGGTTCTACTAGATTAGTAGTAGATGTCAATAAATTTTCATGTATTTTTAGGGTTGATTGAAATGTTCGTATGGAGCCTAGAAAAAAAGAACCAGGAAAGGAAAGAATCGCGGGTTGTTGGAGCCTGCGCCATCAATCAATACTTTAACCGAGAATTCGTGGCTATAAGCTTATTTTTGTCGTCTCTTTTATCCCCTTGCTCTTTTTGCTGGAGCCGGCGATTTAGATGTCACAACAAGAACACAATTGGGATTTTCCTATTTTCTCAGCTTCATCATGTTCGTACAATAATGGGGCAAGTTTTTTTACTAGTTTATTATGCAATTGGCAGCTGCAAGCCCAACTGACCGGTGCGGCCTCTTCTGCAGCGCAGCTGATCTAGGGAATACACCAAACCAATGGCGACATCCAAGAAGGAGCCTCTCAACCCCATCAGGGACAGGACCACCAGGATGGCCCCCAAGCTCAGGCCCTCCAGCATCGAGTCCTCCTCCTCCTCCGGCTACGGCGCGCGCCGGGCGAGGTCAGTGCCGAGTTCCCCAGATCGCAAGTTCGGTCTTTCGGCAGCTGCTGCGGCGGCGGCGGCTCCTTCCGCCTCTCCGGACATGTGCCGTCCCTCGTTGTCACACGCTGGCCGGTCCATCTCGTCACGGACCATGTCCGGCTCAGGCCCATCCGCTCATGGCAGCAAGCCATCCTCAAAGCCGGCTCTGGCTAGAGCGAAATCCGACAAAGTCACCGCCAACTCACAGCGGCCTCATGTGCTGGCTGTGCCGCTGAGCAGTTCGTTCAAGGGCATGGCCAAGACAGTGGCGGCAGCCTCCAACTCGCCTTCCACCTTGCCGAGGAATAAGCTTTCGCCAAGGCCTGGCCCTGGCAAAGGGGTAGCGTCCCCAAACCCAAAGCCGAGCATCCAGAGGGCGCCATCGCCAGGGGCTTTGAGAGGTGGGAAGCCTTTGCCCGCATCGTCGGCACGCGCGCCAGGCTCAGCGGCAAAGAAAAGAGAAGCAGCAGCAAATGGTGCTTCTAACGCAAGCTCAAGGCCAAGTGGTGCTCCTCAGAGGGCAGTGCAGGCAACTAGTACAAGCAGGAAGGAGAAAGATGACGAGCCGTCAATGCAGTTTGAGGAATCTGAGAGCTTGACCACTCCGTCGATCGAAGATCAGTTGCAGGAGCAGCTTCCTGACCCTGTGGACCTAAAGCCCATCGACATGGCTGCTTCTGCTTCGCCTCGACGCAATCAGCAGGAGTTATACACTCTGCAACAAGGCAAGAACGAGGAGGAAGTCAAGGAGCAGCCAGAGAAAGAGAATGCAGGAGGAGATGGTGCTGATGCCAAACTCGACATTGCAAAGGTTGCTGATGAATTGGATCGAGCGGCAGAGACAGAAGAGGCTAAAACAAAGGCAGCGGCGCTGACAAACAGCAGGACCGAAGCTGCGCAGTCGTGGAGGAAGGATGATCCGAAGAGCAACGACGTGATCGAGGAGGCCAAAAGCAAGCTCCTGGAGGAGAGGAAGAGCAGGGTGAAGGCCTTGGTAGGGGCCTTTGAGACTGTCATGTCCTTCAAGGAGTAGTGCTCATCCTCAGGCCAACTCTGTTGATCGATCAATCCTGGGTGCATCCTGTATTGAATATGTTGCGATCATGGCTCCTCGAGTGTTGAGTGTTTATACAATGGGTTTCCTTGATCCATTGTATTCCATGTGTTGAGTTTTTTGTTTCGGACTGATCGCCGCGTTCATTGTTGATGTGCTGCTTGTTGCTGTTGCTGGTGCGGATTTGAATGAAACTTTGGTGCTTGTTGGCTGGGTGGGAAATCCTAACATTCTCTGAAAGGTGATGCATATGTACATGATGAATCACGCCTTCTGTTCTCTAGTGTTAAAACGAGCTCATTTCTCCCAATGCGTCAACAAATGTCAAACCATGATGCTATAACAAAATTGTTTGAATGCACTAACGGTAAGGTGTATTTTGGCGACATCCAAAAGAAAGGACTAGAGAGCAGGCCAATTTGGCTCTAGGTAATAGCCGTCCGTGGTTCTGTATGATGGCGAGAAAACGACAAGAGAGTCATTTTCAGCCACTCCATCAAGATGCATCAGCATCCTAACTGGTGGGGCAGTCCAACATTATCCAGCTGGAGCCTCAATAATTGACACTCTACGACAACATTTATCCATCCAAGCAAAAGCTGATCGCAAGGGTGAGGCCAGAGCATATAAGTTCAGAGCTACAGAACCAAACAAAACCTGGGGAAACTAGCATCTTCCCCCCAACTCCTCATGGTCGTCAAACACCACGACTGAGCCGTTTGAGGGGCACGGTCATGGCTGATGCCAAACATGTTACATTTGTGAAATTTCTGCACTCATGTTACGCATGGCCATGACTGATGCCACACATTTTTGCACTGATGATTTCGCTAGAGTAATGCTACACATGTTACAATGATTGTATGCACAGCAGTCAGTATCAGTATTGATCCTTGAGCGGAGGGCCTTCTTATTGCATTTCTTCTGTATGTGGAAGCTCCACGAGACGTACAACCGGGGTTGCAATTTTGTAGCAACTGTCAGGTTAGGGAGTAAATAAGACCCATCATCTGTACCATGGGGGTAAGAGTCCCACCACATCTTTCCAATAGGCAACCAGCTCCAAGGAAATAGCGACCAAATTCCGCTGTGTGCCATCTTTGCATCCTCTGCCACAAACATTCGCCGCAGATAATAAAACTCGACTTTGGCAGATCCTGGATGTTAGCCCATTTACAGATTTGGTGCCATCAGCATGGGTTCCTGGAGGCTTCAAAAAATGTTGGCAAACATATTAGGCTTTGCAAGCTGACTTCTTTACCAATTCAGACACACAAGACTTGCAGAAATATACCCTTATGCATCACATAGAGCAGGCAAAAGGTATCCAGACAAAGAATCCATCTTTCAACAGTAGCTTACCCAGTTAATTACATCTATCTCAAGAAATAACTAGTCTCAATTACACTACTTATAAAGTTGCAAATACTAATACTAGCACTCGTTTCCATCACAATGCAGGACTAAGTGCACAAAACGGTAATGTTATCCTGACTTTTGCAACTTCAACATTCAATATAAGATGACAAATTAGCAGCCATTGCTTTCTAGCAGCCCCAAACCACTAAAACTAGATAGAAATCATGGGAATCATCCTGCAAAACTAAAAAGGAAAAAGGAGTGGACTGCAACTCCAGAATAAATATTGTAAACGCACACGCCAACCTCAGGATGCTACGATCAGAAACAGCACAATACTACTTATAATAAAAAGAACTAACTATTAAGAAAGTATTTAACCTCGGCGAACAAAAAACAATAAAATGCAAAACCTAAACCTGATAGTAGGGACAGGAGTAGGTAAAGATAAGAATTCTGAATAGCTGGGTGCCCAGACATTGCTATGAAGTGTCATGTCCACATGAGGCCCTAACCAGGCGCGACGGCAGTAAATCAGAGCATTTGGCAGCAGCATTAACTCAGATTTTAGGACAATTATTTTCAGAAACTCAATTTTGATTAGTTACTATCTTCCCTATGTTAAGAGTTATATTGATGATGGCCTTTGGCATTTTGTATTCTTGCCTTTTGGCATCCTTATGTACATCATATATATGGTGGTTTTGGCCTCCTAGTAATACAAGTTGCATATCCGTAACATGGTATTAGAGCCTAGGTTTCCTCCGGCGCTGCAACTCGCCTGACAATCGATTTTTTTCCCACTCTTCTTCTTTCGATCGGTCTCTTCTGGATTGATCTCTCTGCTGCCATCGATGCCAAGGACATACGCTGCTGCTGCTCCCTCCTGTCCGCTGCTTTTCTGATCCAAGTCATTTTCACGTGGTGCTCTGCCTGACCCGCCTGCCGATCGGGACGCCCACCCAGGACACCAGCCCTTCCTCTCTACCAGGCCGCCACCAAGGAGCGCCGCCGCCGGTGAACTTCAGGCCAGTCCACCGCCGCCCCGCCTCCTCCTGGACAAGCCGCCGCCGCCCCACCATATTTTCTTTTATGCAGTTCTTATCATTTTATGTTCAAACATCTCCGTGTAAAGAAGCAATTGCTATGATTTCAAGAATGAAACAATGTAAATATTTATCTTCATTTTTAGTATCATCCCTACACTAAAACAGCCGTCATCGCCCCACAGCTCTCTCGGCGATGTTTGCCCTGAAATGTACTGGGGCGCATTATATTACATTTAGTATCAGAGTCACTTACCATGGCTTCCAATGCTGATTATCCTTTCCTCATTGAACTAGGAATATAAGAGAATGCTGAAGATCATGGTAGCGAGGAACGGCGACTTGAAGTTTCACTGTGGAAAGAGAAACCTGCCATAATTTCAGTGGCTAACTATAAGCTGCCTAGTTGGAAAAAAGAGTAAAGACCTCCCCACGTCACTTCAGCACAAGCGCCTAGCGCCGCCAGCCCTCTTTTTTCCAACCTCCTCGTCCTTGAACGTCCCTTCAGCTGGTCAAAACCTAATAGCCGCCACCTCCGACCTCCCCGTCTTCCCTTCTCCTCTCCACTGCTAGAGACCGGTGCCCGGGCTAAGCCCCGACACTAGTCAATGAAAGCGGACACAGGGAGATCTTTGCTCCGGTAGCCTGGCGGCAAGATGAGATCTATGGGCGACGACTTGAAGCAAGAGGTGGTCGTGTTTCTGGCCAGCTAGCCGTCTCTGGTGGCGAGGCATTGGTAGCCGTGATCACATGATCACATGTGCGGGTACGTGGATGGCAGCTGCGGCTCTTTGTGTCCCAACAAGGCGGTACACCACCCGGGTGCACGGATGGCGCGTGGTCCTGCGCTGCTTTGCAGTTGTCACAATGGGCTGGAGGGTTTTGGACCTTAAGATCCGACGGCAATGACAAATGTGTTTTGCCGACCCATAATGCACGGCAAAGCATGAGGGCAGAGTGGGACTGCCAGAGTGTCCCGAGAATTGGAATTTTGGTGGTGCCGGTGACCTTCCTCCCTCGACACTTTGGCGCATGTGTGAAGGCGACCTTCGTCGTTCGGTGCCTTTGGCGGCGAACGGCTCTTGTTACAGCTCGATTGTCAACTTGTAAAGTCATAGTCTTAACTTGCGTCCACACGTCAAGACAGTGTTACACATGTAGCTGCTGGGATCATGAAAAGTGGTGGCTACAGACATGATGGCTTCGATTTGGTGTGCCTCCCGAGTACCCGATCTCAAGCTCCGGGGTGAAAACCCTAGTTGGTTATACTTGGCAATGGCAGTGTTTTTGCATCTTTACCATGTTGGAGTCATTGCTTGGATTTGCTCAGACTTGATATTCAGGGTGAAAACCCAGGATCTGACTTTCGATGGTTGGATTCGGCGATGGCGGCGCTTGAGCGTCGTTCCCTTCCTCGAGGCGTTGCTGCAGAAGAACATTTCTCGTTGTCATTCGGATGTCGAGAGATGGTTGGTGCAAAAGCTCATTGTTGTAGTTCGCCGATCGTTATTTTGATCACTTCAAGGTTCTTCTTCTTCCTCCATCTAGGCATAGCTTCGATCTTGTATGACTTTGCTCTTTGCCAACGTTATTCTTTGTGTGTGTGCGTTGGTGTTGGCTATATGCATCCTAGTCATGCAAAGGCCGTTGTGTTTCTACCCCCTTCATGCTCCCTTTCGAGTCAATAAAATCCACCGATCCTCAAAAAAAAGGAGGCAAGCAGACCATCCCCCGGCAGCTCGCAGGAGGCGGTTTACGCTCGGCAGGGCAAGGGTGGTGATCTGTTGTGACCTGCTCCAGAGGCGTCCAAACGTCCAGGGTGGGTTCTATGGCATTGGATCTGAGCAGGCCTCATGCAGGCTAGCGTCTTGTAATGCGTGGGGGTGGCTGCGGCTGGTGAACAGGTGAAGGATTTGATATTCAGCTAGTTCCGGGCCAATGCCGGGCGAAAGCTTTGCCTCTGGCCCATGGCTGGAGTTGGCAACAGAGACTATCTTCACGAAGGCGTTATGACGATGATTTACTCAAGTTGTTTGCTCACAGGAATCGAATGATGGTGACACACTACGTCGTTTCGCTCCTTGGAGGCTTCGTCTTTGGAATTGACACGGGATGGAGGGGCCAGTGCATAGTGGCTTGCTAATTGGCTGCATTGCGATTCGTGTGGCAATGGCGATGGTTGTGAACGGAGTTGGCTCACGACTTGTCCTCTTGATGTCAACGGTCCAGTGTGCCAGTTAAGTGTCTCTGCTTGTTACCCACCACAAGTCAGAGTTGCGTGACGGGAGGCATGGCAGCAACAATGACTCCCGAAGGGTGGTTTCAAGGGCAGCACTCTCTGGTTGATGCGCTGGACTAGGTCAGTGCACTTGCAACTTTTTCTTGCAAGGCTCATGGACAAAATAAGAACTGCCTTTGTCCTCAACGCATCGGTCGACTATTTGCTGGGGCCATTGTTGCTTTGGGGTCACCTGCTATGTTCAGTAAGTTGGTGCTTATCCGAGGTGAGGTTAAAGTCATCAGATCGAGAGTGAGGGGTGATGCCAATGACAATGTTGGTTGGTCCGATAGTTGAGTCATGTAGTAGTTGTTTGTTTCAGAGACCTTGTTAGTGGTCAGGTCGACCGAGGGTGCCGTGCAGTAGGCTGTCATGTTCTATGACGGCCATGTGGGTGTGTTGTAATCTCGGCTTTTGCCAGGTTTTCCTTTTAAACCGAGATTACAAAACAAGCACCCCAATTACCTATTTAAGGTGCAAAGTGCTTAAAACAAAATATGACAGCAGGACAGAGCATATGGCAGACGCAGAAATTTAGATCTTATGGTAACTAGTTTCATATAGGACAATTCAATTTGCTTAGTTGTTATTGTTCATACTTCCTTCTAAGCACTTTGAACATTTTTCGCTCTAGCACCTCTGAATAAGAGGAAGCATTGTTATAATTGTCAAAAGCAAGAAAATATCAAAGTTCCCCATCTATCTCTTCTCCCGCTCCTGCCGTGAGGCTGCGTCGAGGCCGTTACACAACCTGGGTCAAGGAACACCTTGATCAGGACTAAGGGTCCATGCAAATGCACCCATGACATGTTTAACACATCAAAGCACTCGTTTAACTTAACATATTATAAGACCAATTACCTACCAACAACAACAACAACAAAGCTTTTCAGTCACAAGAAAGTTCGTGTAGGCTAGAGTTGAAACCCATAAGATCTCGAAACCTAGTCATGGTTCTGGCACGTGGATAGCTAACTTCCACGTGCCCCTATCCATGGCTAGTTCTTTGGTGATATTCCAGTCCTAACAAAGAGTGCCAAAAATATGATTTAAGGCTGAAACGAGAGATACTTAAACTTCCATAAATATGAACGACATGAGAATGAATGTTTGCTTTTGATGTCTTTTATTAGAGTCCAACCGATTATGAGAAGAAGAATTTTATACCAAATAAATGCACATCATAACGATACTGGAGGGCAAGGGTTTTCATGCATGGACAACAAGATTTGGAGAATAAATATTTCCATTATTAACACGCATCCCATGACAACAGCAACTAACCATAGAAATGGTCAAACAGATAAACAAAAAGTGCCCATAACATATTTAGAACTTCATCAGGCAGCAGTAAGAAACCTAAGGATGAATTGAATTGGCCTCAAAGTCCAATACTGACTGAATTGGTGTTGGTTTGTGATTTCAATGCTAGTGTTTGGATGGCACATGAAATTGTAAAAAATGAATTGAAGCCAGATTTAATGTCCACATGTTGTTTAGTTGCCTTTTTTGGAATCCTAGAATTTGAGAGATGAAACCACACCAGCAGGTGGCGGCCAATGTAGAAGGAGGTGGTGGCTGGAGAAGATGGCCAAAGTATTAGAGCGTAGAGGGCTGGACATGCTGAAGAGCGGTGCCGACGGGGAAACACGCCACAAGGTGCCAACAAAGGTTCAGTACGTGTTGTCCAGGTGCAGCTCGAGCTGCCACACAAGCTCCTACACGTCGAGGCATGTAGTGCTCGGCTCCGACACCAGCCACTGGCTCCCGCGCTGGGCATTGCCACGCACAGATCGATTCCACCATAGAGGTCACGCCGTTCGAGGGGAAGAAGATATGGGGAAACCGGTGGAGACGGGGGCAGAGAACAAGCAACGGCAGTCGGCAAGGGACAGGTGGAGGCAGGGGGAAGGGAACCAGCAGCGATTGTCGACGGGGAACTCCAGCGGTGGTGGGTGGTGTCTTGAGAGCGAGGCAGAGGTCCTGGTGGCGAGAACGAGGAGAGAGAAAGGTGGAGGGGAAAGCAAGGACGGATGATTTTCAGTGAATGCGGAGCTTACAACCTCGGAAACGCGGGGTCGGGTGGGCAAGTGTTGCAAATACCAAGCAGTATTTGAGCTACTTTCCAGTTCGCAATTCCGCGACCTTGCAAACAGCTGCATTGGACGAGACCTACCAATTCTGAATTGCTAGCCTGAATATCGACTCCCAGACAGGGCCTAAGAATCAATGAAACCTTGCAGTGGCTGCAACTTTCATCAGAAGATGGTGTAGATACTGTAACTTTGTAAGATCGTCTATTGGCTGGATATTAATTAAGCAAGAAGCAAAATAATACATTAAGATTCGCAATTTTGACTATAAATCTTTAGCCAACAGGGAACACCTGATGCATACACAAGTATTTGGTACACATGTAGTAAAGTGCATATGCATACATACAAGCCAGCTTTTAACATTAATTAATTACTAATTTGGTAAGTTCTACCTTCCCATTACTACAATAGTTTGACTAGTTTCCAATTTAATTTGGTTGCTAAAAGAGAGTTCATACAAAGTTTTATGTAGTTTTTTTAATTGTGTTTTAATGATTTTGACTATTTATTGATATGTTATGCACCTATCCACTTTAAAAGAGGGTAACTCCTGTTCTTGACAAATGGCCAGTTAAGCACAGGTTACAAGTTCATCCAAGGAAAACAGCCAAGTACCAATTGGAGAACCACACCAGCATAGCTGCAGTATTAAGCCCTCGAAACTAAATAAACTCGAATGGAAAGGGAATAAAGATCTAACAAAAGCAGGGCTGACAACCAAGAGATAAGGATAGCTAACAAAATGGTGTTTCCACTGTTTTATCTTACAACTTCTGTGCATCAATAAACATCTGCCAATTTGTTCCTTAACATGGTCCCACCAGTTCCGATGTAGAAGGAATTTTATCAGACAAGAACATTATAACTGTTTTTTGATAGATAGTTTCTATTCCTAACAATACTGAAACAAAACTGGCTGCAAATAAATGATCAGATACTGTTCTATTCATGCTAGAAATGTAACAAGTGAAAAGCACATGCTGGTGCAGAACACTTACAGAGTCATGGCTCATCAATTCATTTGGAGCCCTTCACCATAGTTCTGTTAAGCACTTATGCCTCTTTACTGGTGCTTGGATGCAGACAACGGATGGGTCTATTATACAGCCTCTAGCCTTCTAGAAGATAATCAGAACTTTGCTTATTTCAAAATTTGCGCAGGATATTAGATACAGCATTATCAGCATACTGTAGAAACTAGAAAGCCTGCCTGCCTTCTCCAGGTTTCACCACCCTCAGTAAGTTGACCTGAATACAAAGGCCATGAAGCAAGAGACGCCATCAAGTTGGTACAATCTTGCAATGTAAAAAACCCAACTTGCTCCATCCAATCAGTCATGTGAATTGATCTTTTCAAGTAGCCCTGATGCGTTAACCCCAAGCAAAAGAGGATTTAGCTCTGACACTGCCTTTAAGTCTTGCAGTGAGATTGACTTAGTCCCTGGAGGTATAATGCCACCCTGCACATGGGTATGATTTTGCAGTGATACACCATTTACTAGCTTACGGCCCAACTGCTGCTTCAATGCCGCATGGCTTAGTTTATCATGTTGAGACCTTGCTCCAACAAGCTCAACACAAGATCCAATCAATTGCTTCAAGAAAACATCAACTCCATTATTCAACAAATCAGCACACTCTACTGAAACCCCTTCCAAGCCTTCCATTTGTGCTGTTTTTTCCATTTTCTTTTTAAGTGACAAAGTATCACATAGTTCACCAAGGTCATAACAACAAATAGAGCTATCGTCTGAAGTGACAGAAGCAATGGCTGAAGGTTTTTTAGCCTGGCAAAAATTAGCAGCGCCAAACTGAATCCCAATTGGAGCTTGCACCGGAACTTGAGCATGTTGTGTAATTTCTTCTCCCAAGGATTCTCTAGCATTTATAGCAGAAGGTCCATTGCTATGTAGAGAGCCATGAAAATTCAATGGTGCCTTCCCTATACATGATCGCTTGGTAAACGGCTCCACATGGTCACTTTGCCGAAGCTGTGTATATCTCTTCAAACCAATCAAATTTGGAGCACCATTCTCTCTATTGATAGTCTCACCATGAGTCAGTGATGAATGCTGCGTTAATGTGTTCACGCTTCTGCTCAATGAGTGTTTGTCTTTGACATGCTTGCTCAAAGTGTCACCATTCCAGACATGCGGAACCATTGTATGCTCTGAATTGGTGACATCCTCAGCCATCTTAGATGCATTAATTGCTGGTGGGCCACTCGCTGCAGAGGCATTGAAAAGAATAGAACGGATGAGGTGGTTGTGCAATGGGAGGTTCTCCCGGCCAAGTGCCACAAGGCAGAGCTTATCAAACTCATTCTTGCTCAATTTTGATGATAAGAATCTCTCCAAATGTTGAAAGTACTTCTTTGCTCGTTCTGGCCCAATCGTCTTAACGATCTTGGACTTGATCTTACGAAGGTCAATACGACTGTTCTGTCGTACTGCAGATGATGGTAATGGTTGCAGGCTTGGTGCCGGTGGCACCGGTGGTGGCTTAGATGTTGGCATCTCTCAGGAATGAGATTCCATGTAAATACAATTGAACAAGAATGTATTTATCTACAACTGGATATCCAGAGAATATTATACTCTTCCTCCAGTCCTGCTTATCTACGTATGCAGCCCACTCACCAAAAATTACTGCAAAGAACAAGTATCTGAGTTAGGAGTATAACAAGTATGAGTGTTAAGTAACAAGAAGAGCATGAAAATAAAAATGTCAATGGACCATGGGATTATCCCAGAATAGTGAATCAGTGTAGAACTTTACCTAGCAGCCCCC
>CBMN011744388.1:0-23524 GCA_000582825.1 Hordeum pubiflorum | reverse complement strand
CGCTGCGGGCGCAGGTTCTTGGCGGCCATCATGGCCTGCATGAGGACGGTCCCTAACTCCTTCTTGCTCACCTCTCCCGCCATGGCCGCCGCTTGCTTCTCTCTCTCTCTCTCGGATTGGAGTTGTGGTAGGGAAGGGAGGAGAGAAATGGGAAGAAAAAGGTTGGAGTTTTGAAGGAGGATGGGGACGAGACGTGGCTCGTCAGATGGTAGACGCCATGGGTTTGACTCCTTTTGACATGGGTCCTGGTCATGGTGCTCCCTCCCCTACCACTACCAGACAACTATCATCACATAACTTCAATTTTGAAATTTGAAAATGCCGATGGATGGATATACAGAGGGAATTGCACAAAGCATAACTATTATTATGGTTGATTAAGCACCGAACCCCTCAAGCCGGAGACCCAACGGTCGTGGTTGGCGGCGGGCGGCAAGAAGGAGTTGGAGTGTCGACATCCATCGCTACGGTAGAGAGGGGTGGTCGGAGAAGAGAGAGGCGTGGCGCATGAAATGGGTTTCCGGAGTGAGGTACCATCCCTCTCACCTGACGATATGAACGAGAACGACGGCTGGTCAAAAGAGCCAAACGGTTTTAAACAATTCAGTTTTATTTCAAAGTTATAACGACTCACTCCGTTCCAAAATTATTATCATGGTTTTTGTTCAAATTTGAACTACGACAATAATTTTTGGAACGGATGGAGTATTTTTTAAATTTTTTATTATTCTCAAGGAAGCTCAAGGGAGCACGTAAGCTCAAGAGTAGAATTGAATGTTTCGTGGCCGCCCTACTGTCCCCGCTCTCCCCGTTCCCCTTCCTCTGCAGCGCTGCGCTCATTTATGTCATCCAGATTCAGTTTGATTTTTCTCTGAAATAATAAGGGTATTTATAGGGTCAGTTGCGATGGTTTTCTAATTTGTTTTTGGTCTTGAGGAACAACTAGTTTAGTTACAGTGGTCGTTGGGGATCGATTTCAGTATCTCTGTCGCTTTTATCTTTGTTGTTCTATCTTTGGACATAAGGAGCAAGACTTAAGAGTTAAGACTGAAGTGCGGCGAAAATGAAGAGCCTATGATATCGAATCAGCATTTCACGAGTATCAGGACTGAAGTGAGTTTCTCGCGCAAGTACATGAACGTAGGTGTGTTTAACTCTGATCTGAATCACCCTCGTTTTTTAAACTACAAACTGACTAAGATGAGTCGATAATTATAATTCACAGCCATACCAAACAACCTCACCGGCATATGTAGGATGCAGTTCATCCTGGGTTTCTCGGTGACTATGGGTCGATAATTATAATTCACAGCCATACCAGATAACCGGTTACACGCAACGCAGAAGACGATTACTATCATATAGTATGATCGAAGCAAATGCCATCTCAGAAAACAATTTAACACATTTCCTTGTAGTGCATGCCCAAATGAAATCCCAATCTTGACATGCGCTGAAACTGTTATTCGATTCGATCATTTGGCCATGACGCGGGCGAAGGCCTGGACCTGGGTGTTGGGGCGGGCCGGGAAGTCCTGCGCGAGCAGCTCGTCGTGGAATGGCTGCGAAATCCATGTTGGAGGCGAAGACGGCGCCCCTCTCGGCGGCGAGGCGGAGGCCGATGGTGAGCATGCGGGCGCCGGCCTCCAGCCCGAAGAAGTAGACCTTGAAGAGGTCCGAGGCGAGCTGCCCGAGCTTGGCGTTGTGGTCGTCTTCAGCGGCGGGGCCGGCCTGCAGGCGCTGCAGGCGGCGCTGGAGCTGCAGGAGGCGGTCGCGCTGCGCCCGGACGTTCTTGGCGGCCATCATGAACTGCATGAGGACGGAGTCCATCTCCTTCTTGCTCACCTCTCCCGCCATGGCCGCTCTCTCTCGCTCTCGATCTGTGGCCTGGCCGCCAAGGGAGGTGAGGAAAGCAGAGGAGTGAAAAAGGTTGGAGTTTTTGGACGAGGCGGAGCGATGGGATGACCGGAGGTGAAACGAAGACGGAGTGAGGCACGTGTCGAGCGGACGTTGAGAAGATATTAATCCAACTAGTAAGAACGGTTGGATATCTATTAAAAATATCCAATTGCGATTCTTGTTTTTTTGGTGATGAATTATGTACTGCGGTGTTCCCAAACATCAATGATGATTGAAATAAAGGAACAGTAGAATATGTTTTGATGGCCGAAAATAAAAATGTAAATGAAAAAAAAAAACAAATATGCATAGGCGGACAAAATGCGTCCATCATCCCTTGGGATTCACGGCCGGCCTGCGTAATAAGGAGGAAAGAGCAAAACGCCGAACCTTTGCTCCCTCAAAACGGATGGCGTCCGCGGTCCAGAGCCTCGCCCCGTCTCCATCTCCTTTTTCCTTTTCCTTTCAATCTAATCCGGCATGCATTCATCTCTCTCGAGAGAGAGTCGAGACTCGTATTTAATCTCACTTCACTGCAGGCAGGCTGATCTGATCCATGGACGATCCACTCCAGGGGCTGGGCTACTTCACAAGGCTTATCTATGATTCGAGCTACTACTTCATTATACTACTAGTATTGTTGCAGTGCTGAACTGCATCTTCAAGTTATCTCTCTGAAATGAAAACCCAACAACTGCAACGTGCTGCTGCTTAATTATCTGGTTCAGGGACATGCTGGTTGGTTAATACTACTATCAGGGACATGCAAGCTGCTGTCATTTGTCATGTCATGTTAATATGCGTGACTGGGAGGTTGCTGGTGCGGTGTGTCCAGATAGTCCAACAGCAGCGTTTACAGGTACGTCGGCCGCTCCGGTATCGATGTCCAGCAGGAGAAAAAGAGTTTTTTTCTCACTCATAGATGTACTGATAATATAAAGTTCAAAATAAATAAGTATATATCCATGTCATGCACTTTAGTTCCCAACTCCCACATGACCAAACATAAGTAGTACGTATACAGCAGCCAGGAATGCAAATTCTTATCCAAAAAGATCAGAGTCATAAACATCAGCGGCAAGCCAACCATAAAAGATGCTAGTAGCTTGATACTAGAGGAGGAGGACATAAAAGATGCTAGTAGCTTGATACTAGTAGAGGAGGACATAAAATTAAGATGCTAGTCTTGATACTAGTAGAGGAAGCCATACAAGATGCTAGCTAGTCTTGATACTAGAGCAAGTCAAGGATAATCTTCCCGGCGTCACGGGCTCCGGTGGCGGCGTCGCATGCCTTGCAGACGCTGGTGCGCGCGTCATTCAGACGATCACGGGCAGAGGCGAGCGATGTCCTCGCATCCCGCACCCAGGCCTCGCGAATGTTGAGAGGAACGTGGTTGAACCAGCGAGCGACGGTTACATCAAGGAGAGCAGATGCATAGTACCAATGCATTGCAGCTGTCTCGAGCATCTCACCAGCTCTGGACACGGCAGCGACCAACTCATCTGCCTGGACTCTCCACGCGTTGGCCGGCGGCCCCTGCAGTCCATCCACCTTGGGATCAAGCCAGCGTGATGACTGCCTCCGCCGACAGCTCCAGCTCGGCTACCTCGCGAGTCGCAAAGGCCAGAGAGTGGCTGGAGGTGAGCAGTTGCGCAGCATCATCTGGCTGGACCTGCGGCCTGATAGCGGAGTCGGTTTCCTGGATGGTGCGAAGAGCCGAGTCGATGAACTCGAGAGGCAAACTCACGCGGGAGATGTCACGCAGCAACCACATCGCAGTGGCCGCCTGGGCCTTGAGATCAGCCTCCATCGATCATTCACTAGACTAGATATTGCAAAAGGAAACAGCATCAGTTAGTCGATAGATATTACTCCATCTCATCAAATAAATTACAGTATAAGCATATATAGCAGAGGTCATTCATATGTACAAGCAATACGCAGCTAGTTCAGCTTACAACATTCAGCAGCTGCCCCGGCCAATATCCAACTTCCCGAGTCTGATTTCCAGCCCCCAAGGGAAGGGATTCATCATCAGGCAAACAAAATACCAGCTTTATATATGGCATGGGCAACCATGGTAATGAAATGATCACCACAGCGCCAATGTTCACAGCAGGCAGTAAACATATATACTCCTGCCGATACATAACCTACTACTGCCGCTGGATCATCAACCTAGAATCTTATACATTGGTGACTGAAAAATCACAACCAACTATATCACATCAGAAATGGATCATTACTTTCGGTTCACCAAAAGCATCGTCACAAATTCAACTCCGGCAATCGTTCAGCGACTTCCATCCAGCACCAGTATCTATTTCAACGACTTGCAGATGGAGATGACAAGCAGCTGCGTGCGTACATGTCTACAGACCACAAAGGCTAAGATGAGGTGGACTCGGCGACGGCCTTGGTGCCCTCGCATCGGACACGGCGCGCATCGCGAGCTCGCCGGGGAGGGCGATGCGGACGGAGGTCTGGACCCTGGGTGGATGCGGATGGAGGAACACGCGGGAGAGCAAGGGCGCGCCGTCGCTCGCATAGGAAAATCAAGAACGAAACTAGGGCTTCGACCGTGGCTCGTGGCGGAGCTCAGCGGCGACGGCGCGTACGGAGATCGGAGAGGGGACGAGGAGGAGGAGGCGCGAGATTACCTACGGGAAGCCGCCGGAGACGGGTCGGAGGCGGCGGCGCGTCTGTCTCTGCCGAAAGGGGACGAAGCCTCCAGCCCGACCACCACCTTTGGGATAGTTGGCCGGCCCGTTAGTTGCTACAACTTTCGTTCGCTTTGTTTCTCTCGCTTTTTTCTTTTATTTTTTGAGAGGAATGCCGAAAATAACCGAATATACATATCTAAAAATTATTTTAACTAAATTATTTAGAATCGTTCGTTATATGTTTTTTAAAATGTTATCACAGTGTAAAATGTTTCTTGCTGTAATTTTTAAACAATCTTGATAGCATTTTAAAAACATGTCGGTGACATTTAAAAAAAATCACCCGTTTCAAAAATATATACATGATTTTTTTAGATTTTATACAATGTAAAAAATGTTTGTGTGATTCATAAAAAAGTTCCATGCCGTTCAAAAAATGTATGCTACATATTAAAATATATTCACGTGTTTCAAAATATGTTTGTGAAGTTCTTATAAAAATGTTTGTACAATGTAACAAAATGTTCGCATAGTTTACAAAAATGATCTGTGTTATCCAATAAATTGTTTCAGTGTGTATTAAAAAAATGTTTAACACGTAATCGAAAACATGTTAAAACATGTATTTGAAAAGGTGTTAATCGTATATTTGAAAAATGCTAAATATGTAAAAATTATTTCATATGTATACGAAAAATGTATTATGTGTATGCAAAAAATAGACATCAAAACATATATTTGTAAAAGTTTTAATCATGTACTCCCGTTGATCCATATTAATTGCCGCTGATTTAGTACAACTGAAACGTTAAACGTGCATACAAAATGATCCTGAAGTGAAGGTTGTAGTTGAAATAAAAAATAACATCTGAAAATTTAGAATCCTAGTAGTTCAACACTACCAACTCAACAATTGTAGAAAATCTTTGGGGTGTAATGCTATAAAATAGAAAGATTGCATGCAAGATCACCTTGATAAAGTTGAGACACTTATTTTGAGACGGAGGGATTAAAATTCTTTCGCTATCACTAGGAATAGGCGGGAGATGATCACTCGGTTCATCTGAGCCAGACTGAAGGCGAATACTTGGGATCTTGCATCTGCTTCAGTTGATCAGGTGCAAATGTGCCTTTTGGACCAATCCTACGAATAAGAGGCATTAATAAAGCATTTAGCTGGAATTTGGAGAATGTTGGGCAGGTGTTGTCGTGCGCGATTCCAACGGAAGAGTCGTTATTTCAGTATGCAGGAGCATTGGAACGTGTGTGTCCGTCAAAGAGGCGGAAGCGAGCGCTGCTCTAATCGGGATTCAGGAACTATCTCGCATCTACAAAGGACCACTTGTGGTGGAGGTGGATTGTGCCACAGTCGGCAGATATCTAGCATCTAAGTCCCAACACCGATCGGCTTGCTACTCGCTAGTGCTTGACATGATTCTCTAGATCAACTTCGGTTGCGTGATTATAATTCCAACCAAGTAGAGTCTACTCATTGATCCTAAAAGCATTAATGAGACACCATATTTTCAATAGGCAAGGCCCAACCCGAAGATCAACGGGATCTTTCTCCAAGCTATGTTTCTACTCTGAGGGAACTAGCCATGATGTGTGGGTGTATCGGTGTTGATAAACTTGTCTCTTCTCATCTTACCTGGAAATGGAAAAAATTATGATAGATTACCTACCTCATCTGAGATGAAGGAATTTCCTACTTAAGATTCATATGCCTATTTTGTTGTTAATGTGGAGGAATTGGTACTAGCCTACCCAATATGTTCCTTGTCTGGTTTGCTATAGGAAGTGCTTTCAACAAATGAGGAGGGGAATTTCATAGGTATGAATCTTCCGTCAATTGTTAAGGTTCAAGTGAAGGTTTGTCGATGGGCTATAACATAACTTTTTTCAAGTAACTTTCTATAGCATAATGGAAGATGGTGACTGTTGACATTGCATTTGATCAAGGCTACATATCATGAGCTGAAAAGTGCAACGAGAACAAAACAATAAGCGATCTATACCAACATCAACAAACGGTGATCAGTTTAATAAGAATCGTTCTTCTGAGCATTATGCAATTTTCTCTAGAATAGTACTTTCTGGAGTTGAGAAAAAAATGATGTTAGGGGCACGAGCATTAGTCAATGTAAAGCAGTAAAAAAGAGCAAAGAAATACTAATAAGGATAGACAACACAATACAATAAAATGATGTATGCACTCTTGGAGTGTATTTTCCAAAAGTGGGGACTTCCACATTTCCATCAGGTGAAAGTCTCCTCCTCTTTCTCAGTCGAAACAAGAAAACTTCCAAGTATGGGACATATGAGACCTGCATGTATGACATTGTAAAAGAACCAACCACATTTTAGCTACAAGGAATCCGATGTTTAACTAAAATTTAAGTTTGGTACAACGAGAGGAAAATCTTAAGTGCTTGTTTGACTCACTGGATTTGTAAAACCTAGAGATCAAAAGACACAACATTATAGTGGCATGGCATATCATAAACTACATGATTGTGTAGTTGTTTGATTGTGCACAGAGAAAGCATAGGATTGTTCACATGAGATTGAAGTGGATAGTTTTCCCTATGAAACCTTGTATGAATGAATTCTAAAGAAAAGATGCACTGGATTACAATGCAACCCATACAAAGAACATTCTTTAAGGATTATAATCCTCCAAAATTTCATTGCAAAAATCCTTTGATCAATTTTTTTAGGCAATCTCGTGAAGCTTTATTAATTCGTCACAACGTTTACAAGGACGAAAGGAAGATCATGATCCTTTGATCAAATAGATGAGTGCTTTGTAAACCCTTACTGACCCAGGATGTAAATAACCCTACTTGAGGGGCGACCATTTCAGGGTGAGTCTATACCCGTTGTGAGTCTTACGCGAGCTCACCGACGGTGGCACCTAATTGGGCCAGGCCCATCTAGCGACGTCTCATAGAAAGTGATCGCTAGCTACACATAATCACATAACGTACACCCGTTTTTATTTTTTTGTTTTTATTTTGAAAATATCGTAGGTATATATTTTAATTCAAAAATATTAACGCAGTGTAAGAAAAATGATACCATCATTTTGAAAAGATACGATCATCGTAAATTTGAAAAATATTAACGCAATATAAGGAAAATGATATCATCATTTTGTAAAAAACATGTTTATCTCATTCGAAAAAATAGCCACTTGTTTCAAAAACTATGTACCTGGCCTTTTTTTTTAATGTTTATACAATGTACAAAAATGTTTGTATTATTGAAAAAACTGTTGTGTACCATTCACAAAATTGTACATTACATTTAGAACTATGTTACGGGTTTCAAAATATGTTCGTGACATTTGGAAAATGTTTATACAGATATAGAATATATTCACATAGTTTTAAAATATTTTTAATCATTCAGAAATGTTTCACCGTGTATTTGTAAAATGTTTACAGGTATTCAATTCTTTCAAATCATGTATTTGAGAAAATAATAATAATTTATTTGAAAAATGTTAAACATGTACAAAATAATGTTTTAGATGTATGCCAAAAAAATCAAAATGTGTATAAAAAATAGATATCAAAACAAATGTTTTAAAAGTGTTAATCATGTAATTAAAAAATGTTAAATGTGTATAAAAAAGTATTCATTATGCATACAAAAAATACAAAAAAATTAGACATTTCTTGAAAAAGAAAAAATAAGCAAAAACTGAAACCAAAGAAAACTGTGAAAGTCAAGAAAGAAACAAAGAAAACCAAGGAAAAAATAAAATAAAATAAAACCAAAGAGAACCAAACAAACCCGTGCAAAAGGTGAAAACCCGATAAGGAAAGCACGGTGAAAAGCTACAGTAATTGGCCGGCTCAATAGCGCGCTCTTCAGAGGCGGACATAATCATTGTTTTGACCCTTTTCGTTAAGTTCAACATGATCTAACTCCGGGTCCAAAAAAGATCACGATCTAGCAGGAATGGACGTAATCGGCGCATGCGCCTAGAGCAGGTGCCAGTCGTGCTCGGCCAGCCTTGGCGTCGGGCGTCATCTATCGCCTAGCCTTGAGGATCCAAGCCGTGCAAGTATTATCACAACAGTAACAAAGATGAAACCATTCACCTACCTCTAACAGTCTTTTGCCCGGTAATTGTGATCCAAAACAAGTGTCATGATTTTAGTGTCATGGTTTTAGTTTAAATTATAAGTTTCATGATTTTAGTTCAAATTTGAACTAAAACCACAACACTTATTTTAAAACGGAGGGAGTATACTATTCAAAGTTAGAACCCCAATAGTTCAACTTCAAACAATGGTCTCAACAACTATAGATGGTCGTGACCCATGACAAAGTCATCAAAATAGAAAGGTTCATCTTCAGGCAACATTCTTCAGAGGCGGACGAAATCATTGCTTTGACCCTTTTCGTTAAGTTCAGCATGATCTAACCCCGGGTCCAAAAAAACACACACGATCTAGCAGGGATGGACGTCATCGGCACGTGTGACTGGAGCAGGTGTCAGTCGTGCTCGGCCAGCCTTGGCGTCGGGCATCATCTATCGCCTAGCATTGAGGATCCAAGCCATGCAAGTATCATCACAAGAGTAACAAAGATGAAACCATTCACCTACATCTAACTGTCTTTTGCCCAGTAATTGTGATTCCAAAATAAGTGTCTGTCATTTTAGTGTCATGGTTTTAGCTTAAATTATAAGTTTCATGATTTTAGTTCAAATTTAAACTAAAACCACAACACTTAATTTAAAACGGAGGGAGTATACTATTCAAAGTTAGAACCCCAGGTAGTTCAAACAATCAACTCAACAACTACAGATGGTCGTGATCCATGAAGCCATCAAAATAGCAAGGTTCATCTTAAGGCAACCAAACAGCATAACAAGAAGAATCATCAGCTCAAAAACACTAAAGCACGCCAAATATAATCATGTCACATACCAACACATTAAAAACAATGACTGTTGCAAGCAATTGTTGCATTTAACTGACCAAGGCTACATATCTTGAACCCAAAAACTGAGTCAATAAGACATAACAAGAGACCTATACCAGCATCAACAAATGGTGATCATCCTTCTACGACCAAAAAGACACTACAGGTAACATGTTAACAGAACAAACAACATTCTTCTCCTGACAGTACATATTTACACACACACACACACGCACATCATTTCAGCACGGCCTAAACCTGACTGAGGTGGCCCTAACATGCTTTGCTTTGCTGTATTTACCAAGGTATATCATCTATCCAGCGGCCAGCTGATTATTATTATTCTTGTCACTGTCAAAGCAAGAGCAAGGCGGTCGCAACCCCAGCAGCATCTCCTGATTTGGATACAATGTCTGCAAGGCGCATGCCAAAAAGGAAATGAAATCAATGCCTTGTTACACAAAATCATGCGATTTTGTCTGGAATAGCACTTTCTTGAACTGAAAAAAGAACTGCCGTTATAACAATCTGTATAAAGGCAGTACAATTTAGCAAGGAGATACTAACAAGAACAGACAGCACAATGCGACAAAGTGATGAAGGGATAGGAACATAGCGGAATTACCAATGTCTTTTGCCTATGGCCCTCCTAAGGCTTGGATAGAAATAAATGAAAGCGCTGCACTTTTGCAGCATACTTTTTGGAAGTCGGAGACTTGTCGGCCACATTTCCAGCAGGTGAAAGCCGCCTCCTCTTTCTCAACCGAAACAAGAAATCTTCGGTGTCAAGGACATACGAGACCTGCATATATGGATGGCATTGTAAGATACACTATAATATACCGGGTAGAGCTGAACACATGGAATTCCGAATCAAATAAAGATGCGGTACCTTAGAGGTCTTGCAGGATATCTTGCATTCAAGACCATTAGCAACTTTGATACCATCCATGGCCTTCAATGAATCTGAAGGCTCGCCATCATTTGAATGTTTCCGCTTGTTCCTGGAAGAAAATCGTGAGATGATGGATTAAAACAGGGGAAACATAATCAGGAGCTTCAATTTGGCTGTGGGGTGTACGGGCCAGGGGATACCTTCCAAGGAAGATACCTTCAGGCAACATCGTGCCTGACGAATTTGACAGATACTCGCTGAAAAGATACGAGGCAAAATTTGGCTCAATGGATACCGCAGTCACTTCAGGCTTTTCATGACCATATTCCATCAGCTGAATAGACAACCTCGTTGGACTTGAGCACTGCATATTGGAGAGAAACTTAAATTTATCATTCCATGACAATTACCAAATTTGCAGTCCAAGCAAACCAGTTCATTTGCAACAGAAATGGCACGGCACCATCTTTATCTATAGTTAACCATGGTACTATGCAAAAGTAGGACGAGGCTTACACATTCGAATCGATACATGCTCTCGTCATGGAGCAGGACACGAGCGTTTTCATGATAGACCAGATCAAAGAACCTCCCAGGGGATCTTGCCTTCTCGTATATATAAAGCTGGAGAAGCTTGCTGTCCATTTCATCCGTTGCTATAGCTTGAAGCTGGCGCCAGGGAAGAACAAGAATGAATGTTGCAGCCAACCCAGAGTGAAATAGTAAAAATAGGGGATGGCTCAACTTACCTGCTTCACAACTTTGTATATCAGTTTATCCAAAGTAAAGAGAACGTATGACTGGGTCCCGATAATAGCACGGCAGTCATCCTCAAACTTTGTATTATCAGAAGTACCATCGAGCAAGTTGTAGAGTGCCTTTATGAACCTTCATTAAAATGACAGACCAACTACGGTCATATGGATGCACAAGGTATAAGCAACTGAACAATTCAAAAAAGCAATATTACCTTGCATATAGGTCAGGGGGGTTTGTATCCTTGGAGGTCCTCCATTTCTTTTCAGCAGTTGAAGAGTTAGTCTTTGCTGAAAGCAGTCTTTCATACAGCATCTGAAATTGACAAGTTTAGCAAAGGAGAGCACGTGCAAATACATAGGGTCAACACAACTGTAAAAGCTCACCTGGTGCAGCCTGAACAAGATGTAAAATGAATCATTCCCATAAAATATATGTGATGATCTGTTCTCCCGACCATGTAAAGATGAGGGTACATGCTTGGCCAGTGGTTTAGCCGAGTACAGAAAGCGTTCTGATGAAGGTAATGATATTCCGGGTAATGATATTCCTCCTTCAACATCGTGAGTCTCAGTTGTCCCCTCTGCCTCACCCTCACTTTCTGCCTTCACATCCTGATCATGATCCATATCTTCTTCCTCATCATGATCTTCGCGAGAACACTGCTCGCCATCACCAGATTCACTTCCTGATGCATCTTCACCAGCCTCGGAAGCATTTTCACTGTCCTCGGTAGACCTTTGAGTGCTTTCCTCATCATCAGCATCATTCTCGCCGGCTGCCTCAGCATGAGGTTCCACCTGACCAGGCCTAACCTTGAATGTTCTGCTTGTAGAACCTTCCTTTGTTTTAGATGCGCCATCTTCAAAAGGCACAAAGTTGTCCTCTTCAAAATCTCCATTAGGCGATAATTCACCTTCTTCTCTTTCAACTTTCGAAGTATTGTGGGACGTGGCAGCTTCATTAAATAGGCGCCCTTTGTTACCCTCACTGGTAGCCCCACCATTTAAAGATGATCCTGACTTGCCAGTCTCTCCAACCTGTCAACAAAGGAACATATGAGCACGGTGTCGGATGAATCTATGGGTAAAAAGATTAATGTGTGTTTTGCCTTGGATGAATGGTACGCAAGCACAAACATTCAATTATTCCAGCACGTGAACTGACGGTAATACTTCATTGGAAGTCCTGGCGTATTTAACAGAGGTTGGGAGTAAATTGAGCTCACAAGGAGAACGGCATTTTGGAGCTCGGCCTCCATGGAGGCCGTTTTGTTTGAAAAATTCAAAATTCATACTTTTTGGTTTCAAAAAAATTGTGCACGTATACAAGGATGTGATGTGTATGTGTGCAAAATTTCAGGATGAAATAGCTTGAGATGCGATCTGTGCAAAAAGAACAAATTCATGAACTTTTGTGATGAATAGTATCATGTGTTGAAAAGCCACAGATTTGTCTTTTTTGCACAGCCCTCATTTTAACGTATTTCGTCTTGAAAATTTACACACATGTGTTATGTCTCCATGTATATCTGTAATTTTTTTCAGATTTTTTTGAAATGTAAAAATACGAATATTGATGAATTTTGAATTTTTCAAAAACCGGCCTCCATGGAGACCGAGCTCCAAAAGCAATTTTCGGCTCACAAGACGTTATATACCTCAGTAGATGGTAATACTTCATGGCCAGCCCTGACACCAGCAGCCATACTAACTCCAGCATGTGAACTTTTAGATGCATTCACTCCTAGCAGGTAAGACAAATCATAAGCATTGGCAGAAAGAACCTAATCAAGTTATAGATCATAATGAATATAAAGTATCCAACTACCAGAAATGCAAACCTGGTGCAGTTTCAGAGTTTCCCTTCATATGGCTATGTTGTCCCGCTGATCTCTCTGTAGGTATGTTCTGGGTGCTTACTGCAGATACTTCATTTAGTGCAGCATTTGATGCTTCCTCATCTCTACGAGCAGTTCGATCTGCATCATGGGAACCATTTTGGGAGTCTGCTGCAACTCCTTTCACTGACCTAGCCAATCTAGCCACAGTTGATGGTGCTTGTTCCTGTTGCATGCTTTCATCACCATGGCCTTGCTGGGCAGCAACTCCATGAGGAGAAGTATTGCTTTCCCCCACATTTGCAATACCAGATTTTGTGATCCCATTCTTGGGTTTAATTATATCTGCATCCACGGTACCATGGGACTGAGACGGAACGCCTAAAATTGGCTCCAGAAAAGTTGTCCAAATCCTCATCACTTTGTCCAGTTGGTCCGAGCCACAGACTTCTCCACATGAGTACTTGACGATCTTATAAAGATCGTCATGGATACTTGCATCTACATACTCAAATGACATATTGGGAACTATAGGCCGCCTATTTCCAGCAGCAATAGCAATGAGAACATCGTCTTCCTTTCTTTTCTTCTCATTAATTTCTTTAATCTCAGTCAATAGAGCTACACAAGCAACAAAACAAAATCAAGTAAAATTAGGCAACTAGGCAAGGCTGGAACCATAAGAAACATTTGCATGTATACAAGGTTTACATACATTTTATGCTGAGATTCTTCGAGTCTTGCTGCTTGAAATAGAAACTGCGATGATCAAGTGACTTGTGATAATTTTTGGCATAAATATCAGCCCAGACCTTGTTGAAATCGGATCGACACCTTGACCACTCCTCCTGCTTTTGTTTTAGCCTGGATAAGATAACTGGCAGTGCAACACTAGCATTTCTTCGAAGAACATCCATCACATCCAGACCATGGTCACCATATAACCGTTCAATGCACCTTAGATTCAAAGCTGCAAGGCAGTGGTTAATAAGCCAAAAGGACTAGTCAAGCTCCATTCAGTTCAAGCATCACCAAATAATATCAACACACGTTGAACACAAAGTGTACTTACGAGTTAAGTGCTCATCGATGCGTATTGGGCTTTCTGGTTTTACCGAGTTATCTTGCATTTTTTCTATCAACTCCTCGACGCGCTTAGTTGCTGCATTAACTGATTCCAACAGCATATCCAACTCGAACCTGAAAACATTCAGATCAATTTGTAACCAGCATCAATAAACGATTCAAGAAACAGAGTAGTTTACGCAGGATAATAGATCAGTACCTGTCATCTTCGCATATAAATAAACTTTCTTCATACTGATTTTTGCGCATATGCTTAAAGGAATAGTCCTCACTCCCTGATGTCACTGACACCCAGTGATCATTAAGAACTGAGGCACCAAGATCAGTCTTGTTGCCTGCCGGAGGCATTGGGTACTGAAAAAACAGGATTAAACCAAATGTTAGATGAAACAAAAATGAAACCAAATGTCAGATGAAACACAGCATGAAGAAGAACATCGGAAGCAACATTATCTTACATTTTTAGGTAGAAGCCGATAACTTGGAGTGCATCGCTGACAGTTTGAGAGATCAAGCTCTGATATTGGTTTGCATAGATACTTTTCTTTGACAATCGAGGGTTTCTGGCTAGGACCTTCCTTTGGATGTAGTCTTTCCCGTTCCTTTTCTCTTTCCTTGTCCCGGTCTCGGTTTCTATCCTCCCTCTCGTGCTCCTTATCCCTTTCTTTATCCTCTGTTTTGATTAGCCTTCCAGGTTGCTCTTCAATCCAGAAAAATAATGTTAACAAGAAAATTCAAAATGATTTAGAAAAGGGGAATACAAAGTTTGAAGCAAATAGCACATACTTTTACTGAAGACTCCAGCCAGAAATCCATCTGCAGAGTGGGAAAAAAATAGGCAGAATTACATGAGATTCAGAAGCAGTGATGTAAAATCCTGCAAAATGGTCATCGATATGCATTAGTATGCAACGTACCTATATTTTCACAATGTTCTAAGAATTCATTAAATCCATCCATAAGATCGGGGTAGTGTTGTAGTATATCGCTCACCTGTAAAATCAGTGAGGATATGCATGAGTCACGTATAACTAATTAAGACCAAACAGGTAAGGGAAAAATCCTTAAGCATACTTAGTGAAACAATTGAAGTTTAAGTATTGAATAAGCACAAGTCCAACAGAAACCCACCAAGTTCTTCAGTTCACTTCTCGTAATAATTTCCTGGCTGTATATGTGAAGACATTTCAAGAACTCCTGGTAAGCATCATATTCCAGCTTCTCCTTGACTTTTTCGCAGAAATGGAACTCCTGTGTGTATGCACCTAATGTTGAAAGGAAATTTTGTGGATGTAAGTAATATGTAAGTGGAAAGCACACGAAAATTGTATGGATATAAAGACGATATTGACTATATTCAGCCATTAAAAACACCAAGTAGACACATGCACATTGTTTCTGAATATCTAACACGGACACAAGAAGTCTACACTGGAACTGAGTTATGCGACAGGTAGATTCAATAAATAGTGTATCTGTAAGGGCACACATTTTAAGGCAACAAAGTTGCATTCTAGTGATCGTATGATGAAAAGTGGAAGTAAAGCAACAAAACTGCCATACTGACCAGATATTATCTACTTAGTACTCCTAATTTGGAGAAACTTACTCTTTAACGCATCCTTATTATCATAAGATGAAGCAGAGGCACTATTAATTCCATGAATCTCAGGGTGGGCCCCTTGGTGTGCCTCAGCACCTGCAAGGTTTGCGCTTGGAAAAGATTTGCGCTTACGCTGGCCAACATCCAGCTCTTTGCTGTCTTGTTCACCATCCTTCTCATCTCTATCATAATCCCTTCTCTCTCTTTCTGCCTTGCGTTCCTTGTTCTTCTCCCGTTGTCTTTGGCGATCATGGTCCACGTCAGGACGATCGACACTGGCGTCACGGTCGGTATGAGAAGGAAAAGCCCTAGGCTGAGGAATGAGACATAAGATGAGAGTCAGGCTAGGTTGCCATATCGATGCAGAAAACATGTCCAGTGGGATAAAACATAAGATTGATATCGTGTTGACCTCAGCTCAGCCCAATCACATCAACGGAAAACATTAAAATAACTTGGGTTCCGATATTTAGTAAGAGACATAGAACTAGCTGATGGATACACCAAATATCATGCAAAATTTTAGAAGCAGCATTTGTTTAACATCTAAGCATTTTCACCTACATGAAAGGCGTGTATGCACAGCGTGTATTTCACTCATTAGAAAATGTCAAGCAACAACAGTTGTGTTTTACCCGACAACTCTAGGAAATGTTAGAATTAAGATACATATCAGGCGCCTTTCCTTGTAATATATGTCACTATTTTCTGCCAGCTAGCTAGCCAGTCACTAATGAAACTTACAAAACAACCCTCATGCGATTTATACCTTTTCGATGTGACCCCTACTAGCAGGGGGCATTAGAGCTTCCCGCTTAACTAAGCCGCCTCTTGGAGCGGTCCCTGCTTGCGGAGACACTGAGGTATCAGGCAAGAAGTGCTGGAATTCTTCGAGCAAGTCCTTATGGTCACTGAACAGCACAGCAACCTGTCAAAAAAGACGTGTTAAACTCTAGACAGTAATGAAAGAAGAGACCTGAAATAAAATGTAACACAAAGCAAAACAGAAAGAGAATATGCACCTCATGGTAAACATCCTGGATGGACTTGTTATCCTTGCGGTACATGTTGAGAATGTCCAGGAAAGACTTGTACACATGCTCGTCACGCTGGAACCGACTCTGTCGTACAAGGAGAGGCAATCACATCGCGGATCGACTCATACATACATCACAGCTTAGTGGTACATGACGATGGATCAGCCTATCATGTTTTATACCTTAATCTTGTTGACGAAGTTGATGGCCTCGACGAAATCGACGGGCTTCTTCTCGTCCTGCAGCCTGATTGCAAAGCCCTTGGGCAGGAAAGTGTTGAACCCGAGGATCAGCTCGGGGTACCCGTTGAAGAGGGTCTTGACGCGGATAATCACTCCATTAGTATCAATTCTGCAGCCGAAAATCACAGCATTTCAGACAAGTAGAAACATCAGTATGCAAACGGTATGGATCCGGCTGGGGAAAGGAGCAGCAAACAACCTCTCGCTCTTGAAGTCGCGCATGACCTCGAGGAACTCCTCGTACTTGGCGCGGTTGTCCTGGAACTTGTCCTTGACGGCCTTGAGGTAGACGAGCGCGTCGTTGGTCGTCAGCTTCTGGCCGGCGGCGGCCCCCGAGCCACCGCCGGAGGGCTGCGCGGGCGGAGCCGCCACGGCCTGGGGCGGCGGCGCCGGCACCAGCGCCGATCCCGACCCCGCCGGAGGCATGGGCTGCGGCGGCGACCTGCACGAGTGGGAGGAGAGAGGCCAAACCGTCAGATCGCTGGGTCAGAACCGTGCGGAGACTCCGCCGCCCGCCTAAAACACCATTTTTGGGCGGCGCGGGGGTCGAATTGGGACGAAGGGGCGCGAATTCGGGACGGAAACCGACACCAGCCCCGAATTCGTCCCCGCCGGCGACCCCGTCGAGCACGGAACCCACCTCTCTCTCCGCGGAAAAAAAGCTCGGAACGGAAAGCGGATAAGAGGGAGAGGGGACGGCCGGCGGGCTGGCGGTGCTACTCACGGATCGGATCGGGCGACGGCGCTGCGCTTGGGCTGCGACCCGGCGGCGGCGAGCGTGTCGTCCCTGGAGCGCTTCATCAGGCCACCATGCACCGCCCGGTCGTCCTCCTCCTCGCCGTCGTCCCCTCCACCGGAGCGAACCACCGCCGACTCCTCCCTCGGCGAACCTCCTTGAACACCGCCGCCGGCGCCGATCCTGAACGCCGGATCTGCCCGCCCACGCGAGCACGAGCACTCCACGGAGCAGCCCCTCCTCGCCGGAGCAGGAGACGCGGGCAGCGCGAGGCGGCGAGGCGACGGCGAAGGGGAGCGCGAGAGGCAATCGCTTGGGGAACGAGGCGAGGCAGCGGGGTGAGATGAAAGAGGAGCGAAGCGAAGCGAGACGAGGACGAGACGAAGGACGGCTTAAGAAGAAGAAGAAGAAGAAGGGCGTAAACCTACCTGGCGCGCGCGGCGGCCGTCCGATGTGGGATAAGGGGCGCGTGGACGGCGCGGATCGGAGGCGGCGGCGGTGGCCTGACCGCGCCTCACCGGGCTCGTGTGGGTAGCGCACGCACGGCACGGCACGTCGGCACGCCCACGGACACGGGCTACACGCCGTGGGTTGGGTTGGGTTGGGTTCGGATCTGGTCTGGTTTCCCAAACCTGGTTTTTGAATTTCGAATTTGGACGAATTCGTGCCTCGGCCGGTTCATTCATCGAAAATTTCAGACCGATAGAGGAAACATGTCATCGGATGTTTGGATGTGTACTCTGTTTCTTGGACCAAGGACACACGAGTTTAGACCCGGCGCCCTGGCCCAAACAAGACTCTTTTGGTGCGCCAAGGAGGGTCGGGAATGGCAGGGACGAGTTTGATGTGATTTCGGTTATAGCATCGTAGTAGTAGCTGAAATTATGCGTCCGGGCCGACCCGCTCGTCGGACACGCCTCGTCCTCGCTTGTTATCGTGGGTCTGGATTAGGGCTTGACTACAGGAGTGTGTTCATGGACAGTGACCCATTAAACTGTCTTTTTTTTTATTCTAATTTTCGTTTCTCTTTAATTATTCTTTTATGTTTCTTCTATTTAATTATTTTATCTTGGTCTTTTTGCTCAGATGTAAAAGTGTTCATGGTTTTTTTTTTTCAAAATTGCTCGTCATGTAGTATATGAAAGTTCACTGCACATTTTCAAAAACGTCCGACGCACATTTGAAAATTAATGTTTGCATAAATTTAAAACATGTTCATTGTTTTACTCTAAATAATGTTTGTGTTTTAAAAAAAATGATAATGTATTAAGAAAATGTTAGTGTAATTTTCAAAATTAAATAGGTATTTAGAAAATGTTCATGTCGTATTAAAAATGTTAATCGTGTGTTTTAAAAATTAAATAGGTATTTAGAAAAAGTTCATGTTGTATTAAAAATGTTAATCGTGTATTTTCAAAACAACGTCCGCCATGTTCATACTGTAGTATAATAAAAATGTTTCCTGTGTATTCCAAAAATGTGTGTATTCTTCCTTCTAATTATTTCGCCTTCTCTACATTCCCATTCTCTCTTTTATTTTTTGTTGTTGTTCGCATTCTTTCTACTTTTTATTATGTTTTCACTCTTCATGTTTTCTTTCTTTTTACAGTTTAACTTTAGAGCTTTTACCTTTTCATTTGAACACTTTCTTGGATACGGGATGTACATTTTTTAAACATGGTGAGCATTTCCAAAAACATTCAACGCGCATTTGAAAAATAATGCTCACATAAATTTAAAATGTGTTCATGTATTTTACTCCAAATAATGCTCCATCTGTTCCTAAATATAAGTCATTTTAGAGATTTCACTATGAACTACATATGGTGGATAAATCTACACTAAAATATGTTTATATGCATTTGTATGTGGCACATATTGCAATCTCTAAAAGACTTATATTTATGAACGAATGGAGTACATATTTTTAAATAGTGATCACGTATTTAAGATTTTTTTGTGTAATTTTCAAAATTAAATAGGTATTTAGATCTGGACGTAGTTGTAATTTTTGTTAATTATAGCGATATTTGTACGAGAGGGGGAGAGAGCGCCCCCCCCCCCTTCTTACTAGTAGAACGCCCTGGCGTTGCCATGAGCTTTAGAAAATATTTTGTAAGAGTTGTATATAAACATGTGAGCGGTTGGGTCCTCTATTAACTTGCTTGTCTTCTATATGAATGTGTACTTCACTTCTTTACCATGTTTTCAAATCGCACTTTTAATGGCGGGTATGTTGCCCAATTTTTTATCTTCTCAATCCAAAGATGGTGAAATGCATGTGTGTTGCTACACACCAATAAATGAATCTATAACAAGCCTCACGGCTTCAGCTCTTCAGTCAATGTGTCATCGCTTTGCTATGTTATCACACCGCTCCATATCCTGCACAGTTTTCAAGTTCACCAAGTTCGGATGGCTTGCAACATTCGTCGTCCACTCCCTCCTCAAAGATCTAAAAAATTCATCAATTTACCAAAACAAATTTTGCAATGTTACACGTCAAAAATACCAAAGTCGTCTCATTTTCAATGCATTACATGAGAGCTGATAGTTGTAGCCAATGACTAAAATCACACATCAAAAGAATAGGCTAAGGCCCCATTTGGATGTATGTTTTGAAGCGAACCTTGTACGCCTTGTATTCGTTGAAAACAACCTTCACTCCTTCACCCTTCAGTTTGCCCTTCGTCATGACACAAGCTATGAAAGTCGACCACCATCGTAGAAGGAGATTCCCACCCGTTGCCAGCCTTTGCTGCAGTCGGAGATTTCCATCCACCACCAGCCTTTGCCGCAACCGGAGATTCCCATATTTCTCATGGACTTTGCTACTATCCTTTACCACACTTATGCCTCAAAGTGACACCATATTCTTCATATAGTGAGTCTCATGTTTTATCACTTTCATATGCTAGTGGGAATTCTTCGTTATTAGAACCTGGTTTCTATATTCCGATGACGGGCGTCCNNNAAAGCCCGAGGTCTTCATGAGCAAGCAAGTTGGATGCATACCCACTTAGCTCCAGTTGAGCTTTCATACACTTATAGCTTCAGTGCATCAAGTTGCATGTCAATCCCTACTCCTCGCATAGATATCTATCGATGGGCATCTCCATAGTCCGTTGATACGCCTAGGTGATGTGAGACTTTCTTCTCCAGCAATGTGGCGTGGTCATTTGACTGATGGTCGACTTAATCTGACCAGTATCAGTACGTAGGTATATATAATGTGTTTGAAGATTTGAAGTAGGTATTGTGTACGGGTGCCTGCTTCTGCTTGCCGTCGACTGAATTGAATGATGGTGCACGTCTGCACATGAGTAAAACTTGACTGCTACAGTCTGCTCTAGTGCTCTTGGTTTCTCTTACTTATTTTGTTAAACATTGTTTTGGAAAATGTTTATGTTTGCCCGCGCAAGTTCAAACGCCATTTGTGCTACAATCTGGAAAATGTTAACGGATTCGATCTACACACGGCATGTCGCAGCAGCTGCTGTAGCATCACTGCCTGCCCATGCACTAGTAGTAACATCTAACAGCAGCTGGAGAGAGTTCAACCATAACCATGACATGCAGCAGCATCACACACATATACGCAGACAAAAATAATAAGCTTGTCAAGTTCGATCAAGCACTGGAGAGCATAACCTGCAGGTCTGTGACCAAATTTCTTTCTTCCCAGTGCCTAGCTGATACCGCGCAGCCCAATAAAACCCAGCCCGAATCTCCTCCAATCCCATGATGATCATGTTGCTTTGCTTGCTCTTAACTATATACTCCTACACCAGCCACACGCACGCATCGCACGCAAAAGACCATGTGTCTGTCAACTAATTACATTATTGATCGATCGACATACCGACTGACTGACGGGAACGATAAACCTAGCGACCAGCCGAGGAGCAACATGCCCTGCAGCTCTAGGGGGGCGACCTCGAATCACGCCGCCCTCATCTTCTCGCCGAGCGTCTGCTGGACGAGCCACAGCACCGGGTTCCCCAGCGCCGGGATCAGGCTCATGGCCACCAGCGGGACGGCGGCGCACGCCAACACCCACGGCCAGAGGTTGCCGCTGTTCGCCGCAGCGTGCTTCGCGGGCGTCGGGGGCCTGAACTTCTCCAGCCCTTCGTGCAGGTCCGGGTGGTCGCGGAACAGCAGCTGCAGCTGCACAGCAAAGCAGATGTGTTTAGAAGGTTCATTGTTCAGCTCAGGCGTTGTTTGAAAGATGGCGTTCGTACCGTTTGGTAGGCCTCCAGCTGGGACAGCTCCGTCCTGCCGAGGATGTCGAACAGCGACAGGTACAGCATGTAGTTGCGGGCCTGAAACAGAAGACACTTATTAATCAAGGTTTCACTGAAGCTCGATTGCGGATTTCGCTTGTATGCTGGAACCGAGGATATAAACAGGGTACGTAGCAGTGTTAGATGGAAGGCATCAGGTTCCTTTTGTTAACAGCAAGAATAAACCGTATGAGATTCTGATGCAGACCAAGAGGTTTGATTCAGAGAGACCCCAGAGAAAATTGACTGTATGTTGGCTAACAACAGTCTGGTTCTTTTCTTTTCTTTTCAAAACAGACCAAAATCACCAAAAGAGTTTGTAATAATATTCCTTATGACATTACCAGAAGTTTGTGACCGAGCTAACCCATGGCCTTGCATCCTTAACTCCCCCTTCCCTCCCATTTTTTGTTGTATATTCTAGATCTATGAAACTGACCAGAAAACAGTTTCGCGGAAGCAGAGCGTTCTACACTTGTACCATGTGCCAAGTGTGGTCTGTTCATACTTGATAACTACTCTAAAATACAAACTGAGGAATCCATCAAGATCTCACAACGGGGGGTTCTTCCAAGTGTAAACACTATCTAAGACAGTGGACACATGCAGCGAAAAATGAAACAAGATTAAGCAGTGATGCAAGATTCATGTTATAATCAGGATATGCAAATCATGTAACAGCATAAACACATAAAAGTGTTGGAACACAGGAACTCACCTTCACTCTCTTGACGAATCTGAGGGACTCTTCGAAGGTAAGCGGCTCGGATTTAGATGCTACACCCCCAAAGAACACCGTCGTTCTCGACTCTGCCGGAAACATTTCGTCTGCTCCAGACATTGTAACTCTGTTGCCTCTGTGATGCACGATTAAGAAGCACCGATTACCATGATTGCAGACACACACTTAGTGCATAACAAGCAGTCTCAACTCTGAACTAGAGCCAACAAGTAGTGTATAGCTACGCCCTGAACTAAATACAACCAATAGGAAGAAGGCAAAACAACATCAGCCACACGAGGCGCTGCTATCGATTGTTCAGCCATCATTGTTCATGTGATTGCCATAACCCACCAGCCTAGTGTAGAATTCCAGTGCTACATGCCAACCGAAACGGCCACCAGACCAGTGTGTAGAATTTCAGTACATGCCAACCGACAGAGCCACCAAACTGACCAGGATAAGCACCAACGGCATGCGCTTTTTTTTATGTATCTTCAATTCAATGGCGTAGGGGGCACTCTGTCTGTCTAGTGTCTAGGATGAAAAAAAAAATGAACACTTCACCTTCAGTTTTACCATGGATGGACGATTTGGGGATGAACCAATGGACTGGAAAGTAAAGTCCAGCAGCCAAGAGAGTAGAGTAAGTTATGAGAGGGGAGAAATTGTTCTTCCTAAGAGTAAGAGCGGACAGTAATTCAGCAAGTGACAGATTCATCATGCTTACTGTATTCAGCAGGAAACTCGACAGGAACTAAAAGGAGAAACAGAGGGCTAAACTGTCTCCACGAATTCTGAAGGGGGGGGGGGGGGGGG
>CBMN011744386.1:0-16135 GCA_000582825.1 Hordeum pubiflorum | reverse complement strand
TTTACAAGGGATAGATACGCAGATCCTATCTTCGGAACTTGGAGGCCACGCCATTCTACACAGCCTTCCTTCTTGGATACATGATCATTCATAGTTCGGTCTTCGACGAATCAGCCCAATAGGTTGGCCCACGAGGAATGAGCCGACGACCCGATGACCCCTTAGTCCCGGACTCCCTCAGCCGGGGGCAGCAAGAGAAAGCGGGGAGATGCGGCGGCGGCGGGGAAGGGCGCGTGAGCTGAAACTTCCTTGCATCAACACGCGGAAGAGATAGGCGAACCGGTAAAAAGAGGGAGGAAAATCTTAGATATGGCGGATGCCGCCAGATTTTGCAGGATGCCGCAAAATAAATTAGTGGACGACCGTTTTTACGTTTCGGGCGGAAAAGACGGCCCGTCCGCTATGTCGACGGTTATTATACCGGACAACCTGTGTTTTACAGGATCTGTTAGAGATGTTCTTGCGAGACGAGTTCACCGGATCTATTCCGTCGAAGGCTGATGGTACCGTAATTTTTTTTATAGGCAGCCTTTCAACAAACTTGCGGGACGGAGGTTTACGAGATGTGGAGATGCTCTTAAAACCCTAGCCAAACCCCTATTTGAGTAAATTGCATGAAACCACCACTTTGAAGGCTAGGTTTGCGAAAACACTACGTTACATTTTCTTTGTAGAAAACACGACGTCTTGCGTAATGGTTTTGCAAAAACCACTAATCGGCGGATCAGGCTGTGTTAAGTGAGTTTATGACAGACGGGACCCGTTTTTTTGCCTACATGGCATAATAGTTTAGGTTTAATGCGAAAAAGGCCCCCAATTTTCTCTCCCTGTTTCCCAGGCCCCTCCCGACCCTAACCGAGGCAGAGGTCCGCCACCACCGTTGCTGCACCGAGGACGAGGTAGAAGACGCCACTTGTAGCCCCCCTCCCGCCTGGCCAAGGAGCGGCCTTCCGCCATGTGCCGGTGGATCTTGGTCTTGACGGAGCTAGCATCCTCCGCCCCTCCCTCCCAGGGCCGTCGTCGTCTGGCCCAACCGGATCCGGCCACATCGGGCTCCATCTTCACCGGATCCGACGGGAATGGTCCAGCTCGGTGTGGTGAGCTTGTGAGGCTACAACGGGATGACGGCGACCAGAGTAGCCTGTCGTTCCTTGACGCTCCGGCGACCGCGATGATGGCCAGCACGAAAGGGAGCGCCACGGGAGTGATGTCCTCGAGCCACCGTCGGAACGACTCCATGGCCGAGACGAGCTCGTGGCCCTTGCTCGCGGTCGCGGCCACGAAGTGCTGGACGAGATGCAGGGGGGCTAATTGCATTTCCCATTTTTGATTTAGGGGTGTCTATGTAAAATTCTAGGGTCTAGTTTGTAATTTTAGATTAAAACCCATCTGACACAAAAAGTTACGCCACGTAAGCAAAAAAATGGGCCCCGCCTGTCATAAATCAGTGGTTTTTGCAAAACTATTACGCAAGACGCAAGTGTTTTCTACAAAGAAAATGTAACTTAGTGTTTTTTGTAAACCTAGCCTTCAAAGTGGTGATTTTATGCAATTTACTCCCCCTATTTTGCAGCGCCTTTTCACTTTTTCCCCATTTCATTCCAAACCGGAGGCACCTCCTGCTCCATGGCGTCCGCACCCTGCGGGCACCCACGGCGAGCGCCTCGAGACGCCTCGGCTCCCGGATCTCCGCCAACGGACAGTCCCTACTCCTTACCGCGGATCGATTGCCCTAGGTTATGCTTCATCTTCATCCCATCCTCGCGTTTTCTTCCGTCCCTTTTCCTGCTAACATTTTGGGCGTAAATTCCTCCTTCCGCAATCATATCAAGCGGAACCCTAAGTATATCTACGGTGTTTTTTCTTGGATTGGATAGAAATACTGAAATTGTTGAGTGGAAAATTGGCATCTTGTAACGTAATGGGATACAATTTGTTTCAAAAATAATGAAATAAAATCATTACTTTTCCTTTGATTTGGGACCGTTAATGGGGAGCTGAATTCGTGGCATCAACTCCCTACTCAAATACTATGTTGGAACAACCTAATTTAGTGCTGGCCTCTGGAACAACCCAATTTTGTGCCGGCATTCTTCTTGTTGAACAAACATCGAACGGATGTATTGAGATATATGTTTCTATGCAGCGGGGAGAGCCATGTCAACACAAGAAAGCGAGGCCGACTATCAGATCTCCCTTGGTGATGAGGCAGAGGAGCATGAGGAGGATGATGAGTGGGGAGAGGAGGAGGAATATGAGTCAGCTGGGTCTGAACCAATTCGAAAGCGTCAGAAAGAATCTGACATTTGGGAAGGCTTCATGATTCTTAAGCGCAGAAGCAGTGGGGAATCAACTAGATGTTGTACATGTGGCAAAACAAGCACCACTTCTCTCTTGAGACCTGCAAATTCAGTTGACGAGCCCCGGGTTGGTCCTAATTATGGTGCTTCTAGAAGATCATTAGCCATGCTTATTATCACCAGTGGGTTGTCATTATCGTTTGTTGAAGAAACCGGTCTTTAGAGGTATATTAGAGATGTCTACCCACTGTCTAAAAATATAAACTATTGTTTCCGTTCCGTTGTAGACAGAGATGATAGGGCTCTTTATGGAAGGGAAAAGGATTCTTCGAAATTTATCTTGTCCGAAGCACCTGGGAAAATCAGTTTCGCTATTGATCGCTGGAAGGGCAAAGAAACTGGAGGAAACTACACTTATGATATCTATATGTGCATTGTGGCTTTCTTTATTGATGCTGATTGGAATTTGCAGAGAAGAGTGGTGGGTTTCAAACACTTGGCCTTTCCTAATGATGCCTGTCTGTCACTGATACTATTGCATCCTGTTTTACTGAATTTGAGGTTGGTCAGAAGGTAATGTGCTTAACTCTGGACAATGCGTTAGATGATACTTCTGTGGACAAATTGTTGTGTGATGGTGAATTATGTCAAATGCATTGTTGCACAGAAATCTTGAATTCAGTTGTGCAAGCTGGTCTAGAGCTGATTGATGATGTTCTTGACAAGATTCGTCACGGAATTCACTATATCACTTACTCTAAAAACAGAGAGGATGAGTTTTATCAGTGTGCTAAAGAAATTTCTCATCTGGATGTTACAATGAAGTTACGTGCTGATCTGGTTATTACTTGGGACTCAACTTACGAAATGCTTTGCTGTGCGCTGTATTACAAGGATGCTCTGAAGCATTTTGCATCAAAACATCAGACCTTCTTATCTAGTTTCCATCTTTGTGATGAAGAATGGAACAGGGTGGCAACAGTGGAAAATTTCATAAAGCCACTCTATGACATCACATGCACTTTCTTAACCACAAAGCACAAAACTGCCAACTTATACTTTCTTGGACTATACAAGGTTTACCGATTGCTTAGAGTGACAAAAGGGCAAGAATACTTCATGGCTGGTATGGTGAAAGACATGACGGCTAAGTTCGACAAGTATTGGTCAGAGTACAACCTTGTTTTGGCTTGTGCGGCTGTTCTTGATCCTCGTTACAAGCTCAACCTAGTCAGCTTTTGTTTTAAGAAGATCTATGGTGATGTTGGTGCTAGACCGTATACTGACAGAGTTGTCACATTGCTCCACAGATTGTTTGATGAATATGAAAAGTTGTCGTCTTCTTGTTCAGCTGCAGTTAGGAGTGGTGTTACTGAATACCACGCCAAGGATGATCTGTTCGATGGTCATGCTCTGCCGGAACAAAAATCGGAACTGGATTTGTATTTGGAATCCCTAGCTATGCATCTAAACACTGATCTGGATATCTTGGAGTTTTGGAGCGGCATCTCTAAGTGTTACCCCAACCTTGCAAACTTGGCTCGTGATATCCTAGCCATTCCTATCTCCACCATCCCTTCTAAATCTGTATTTACCGTGGGCGGGAAAGTTGTGAGCCCTCGCCGGAGTACGCTCGAGCCCGATCTACTCGAGATGCTGATTTATCTCCACGACTGGACATGTCCACGAGACAAAAAGGTTACTACATTTTACTTAAACATTTACTTATTTCTTCTTGGATTGTTTCATATGGTTGGTAGTTCTTGCCATACATCTAGATATAACATCTTTTTTGCTTCCACTGTAATTGACAGGTATTACTGTCTCTGTTGTAGAAGAGTGTATCGATGATGAGGAAGACGAGGGGCATGGTGCAGACGAATCTGATGAAGAAGAAAAGAGCATGGAAGAATCTGATGACGATGATGCTTATTGCTGAGGGTGATTAGGATGTCAGGTTGCAAGTCCAAGCTCTTCTGCGGGCTGTGTTGCACATACTGTAATGTTTAACTTGTTGGAGAGTGTTGTTTACACACTGTTATGTTGTTGACAAGTGTTGCTTGTCAAGTTGCTTTTACTACATTTTCCTTGGACTGCCCAAGAAGATGCATCATTATTTCCAGGCTGAGCCTTAAGCCTTTATAAAGCCTGGAGCTACTGGATTCCACCTGTATGATTAATTGCAAGGTTTGGCCCCTTGATTTCCTTTCTTGTTTAACCAGATGGAGCGACTAGGTCATGGCAAAGTTAAATTCTGATGGTGACCTTAAGACATAGTAGGTTTGCTTGGAACTGCAGTGTCTCAGCTATTTATATTCTACTCCCTCCGTAGTATGGAGGGAGTATTTCTATGAGGGTCTATCAATTCCAGTTGGTCTTTACAAACTGCTCTCCTTTTACAAGTAGAAGCATGACTTCTCAAACTTTAAGCACTAACAGTTACTCCCTCCGTCCCATAATATAAAAGCGTTCTTGACACTAGTGTACTGTAAAAACCGCTCGTATATTATGAGACGGAGTGAGTAAAAAATTATTTAGGGATCAAGTAAAATTAGTGCCTAATAGACTTGTCATGAAAATATTTTCTCAGTAGAAAAGTTCATTGTTTCTACTACCATTTGCTATGGTGAATGCTTGAATGAATCCCTTAAGAAAGACGGAATATAAGCTGAACAACTGAAATGATCTCTTATATGTTTCTATTGTTGCCTGGACCATGTATTTGGTAGTCATCTAGATGACATCAGTGAGAATGTGAAAGAAAAGAAGAAAAAAAGTGTCGCACGCATCCACTGTTTATGATTACATAACAAACTGCAGTACATGTGTATTGTATTTCCATATTTGGACAAAGCTATGAATGAAGCATGATCATGATAAGAAAAAAGGCCATATTTCTTTGTAAATTAATACTACCCCTCTTCCTAATTCCTAAATATGAAACGTTTTGTCAGTATTTATTAACAAACCCGGTAGAGAAGTTGTCCATGCTAAATTCTTGATTGTGCCTTGTTAAAACAATCGTGCCTATCCATGCTGCTCCCTCAAAGGTTGTGGTTCCGATGTAGAGTGTGGATATGTCTTCAGACAACAAAGCAGTATCTCCATTTTTCAAAAAAAAAAAAACAAAGCAGTATCTCCAGTTTAGGAGCCCGTATCACCCGGATGGCATCCGGACTAGTGCGTGGACAAATTTCTAGCAATCTTTCAATGCAAGGGACTAGTGGGTGGACAAATTGCTAGCAATCTCTCAAGGCAAGGGGTGTCCTCAAATACCTGTTCCTCGAAACCTTGTCCGTAATGAGCAAAGCAGCTGATGGACATATTTCTTTTTGATAAAAAACATTTTATTCAATTGATATATCAAGGTAATACAACCACATTGAAAAATGCCCGGCCTCTGCATAGCGTGATGCACACAGCCAACAAGTCCAACAAACCTCAAAATAAAAATTGTTTTACAACAAAAATAAATAAGTCCAGCCTAGGGTGGGGAAAATCCTATTCGGAGATTACACCGCCAACCGTGCTGGAAAAAACCCTCCCTAGTCGTATGCTCCAGCCATGTAGACGTCATCATAAAAAGGTCTCTGTCCTCCGTCCTCTGCAGGATAGACCAAGTACGGAGCTGATGGACCTGTTAGTCACGGAGCTGTTGCAAAGGTGGCCCAATCCCATTATGTGCAGTGAAACGGTTTTCAAAACGATGCATCTGGAGATTATGCCTTGGAGGCAGTCCTCCGAGATACTGACATTATCGGAGAATGGGCTGTCAAAAAGCGTGAGCACGTGGAGCGTGGGCGCGAAACAGATCAGCGCGTGAGATGCATGGCAGCATCGGCAGGCAGTGCTCCCACTGCAGGCTCGGGACCTGGATGTCCTGGAGGTCAGCGAGGGATCCGGAGTGGAACCAGCTGTTAACCACGCCCAGGATGTTGGGTTGGAGGGAGATGAGGAGCAAGAAGCGGCGAGCTGGCCGGACGGGATTATGGAGACCAGCACGGCGGGAGTCGTTGTTGCAGAGACTCCGGTCTGCCCTGAGGTTGAGCGGCACATTGGATGAGGCTAGAGGGGATACCAAAGGCGGGCGAGGGTCTGAGTGCGTGCGCCGTCCTTGGTGCGGAGGAGGGAGACAGCGGTGTCTAAAAATGCGTTAGGGAGGCGATTGATGTAGTCTAGGCCATCGAGGCTCCCCTGCACCTCGTTACTGTTGCCCCCGACCCCACCCCTCATTGGTTCTCCAATAGATCTACGCCTCTTGGGAGAGCGCGTTTTCGATGCCTCCTCCATGGCCTTCCTTTTCTGTTCTTTCTTTTTTTACGGGAAGGCTAGCTTTATTAATATCACGCCGAGATTACATCCTTTGCCAGAGGTCTTAGAATAAAATCTGGAGGAACATCTAATCAAATCATAGGATTATTAGAACTCCCCCATCTAGCTAGCCCATGTGCTACTACATTTGTATCTCTAAAACAATGTTTAATCACAACCTTCCCAAAATCTCCCAGTAAGTCTCTACAGTCTTCGAGGATGGGAGCCGCCACCATTGAGTGACCCTCATTGTTTCGCACAGCTTCCACCACAATCGGACTATACATCCGAATCACAACATTGTTGCAACCAGTACGCCGTAAAAGTTGGGGACTTCTTTTTCTTTGAGCAATGAAAGAGAGGAGGGGTGTGTGTGCAGACCTGCCAAACAGGCCAGCATGGCATGCCGAGCCTGTATATAAGTTGGTCATGTCGTCCGGCATGTGTGCCTCACCTCGTGGCCAAGCACGGCTATGTACCGCCCTCGCGCATTTCCTATACGGCATTAGCCAACCAGACATCTCGCCCAATGTGATTAGTTACGTCCTTTTTATTCTTTTCCTCGTTCTTCTTACTTCTTTTCATTTCTTTTTGCTTTTCTTCCTTTTTCTTTTCTTTTCTTTTCTTTTTTCCTTTCCTTTTTCCTCTTTTCCTTTTCTTTTTTACGTTTTTTTTCTTTTCTTTACTTTTTTTGAAATGCGTGAAGTTTTTCTATCATAATGAATGACCTTTTCAAATCCATGAACTCTTTTCAAAAATCTGGTGAACTTTTTTTCTCAAAATTGAAGAACTACTTTCAAAAACGACGAACTTTTCATAAATTTGATGACATTTTTTAAAATTTTGAATTTTTTCAAAATTTGTGTGCTTTTTTCAGTTAAACTCGTGAACTTTTTAAAAATTTGATGAAAGTTTTGAAATTTATGATTTTTTGTTTGTTTTTAAAATAATTTATTGAACTGTTGAACATTTAAAAAAAATCAATGAACTCTTTTAAATTCTCTTTTTCGAAAAGTCAATAATAGACAGGTCAACCATGACTGTCAACCCACGACCCTATTATAGGGAACCAGCGAACCAAAGGTAACGCATCCTGTTGGGCTGGCCCATGAGGGATGGCGCGCGGGCGCCCTTTCTCCTAACCGGTGCTGAAGGCGCCGATTAGGAGCTGTCACGCCTGCAATGCTACTATCGCAGTGTCGTTTACACTTTACAGGAGCCTCGGCAGTCCTGCCCATTGACGGTCGCTTGCCGACGTCACACTAAGCTCAAACATGTTTTTTCTTTTTTCTAATCAGTTTTTATTTTATTTTTGATTTTTTGAAATAGTTTGTATATTACAAATAACACTTTACATAAATGTAAAAAATTCTTAAACATGCATTTGAAAATAATAAGCGTGTATAGAAAAATGTTAATCATGCATACGAAAATGTTTCTGTCATTCAAAAAATGTCACTAAGGAAATTATATGTGCCATTTAAAGAAATGTTCATACAATAGAAAAATGTTCGTGTAATGAAAACAAATATTTTGTATATTTAAAAAAGGTATGCTACATTTATTAAAGAGTTCACGAGTTTCGAAAATATTTTCGGACATTTTCAGGCAATATTGTGAACAATGTTAAAAAGAAAATGTTTCCATATTGTAAAAAAATTACTACTTAAAAAATATATGAGACATTTTAAAGAAAGATTGCGGCTATTCAAAACAATGTTAATGGCAATTAAAATATGTATATAAAATGTAAAACAAATGTTCCTGTAGGTTATAGAAATATCTATTTCCATTCAAAAAATATACCTTACATTTTGAAGGAAATATTCACGTGTTTCCAAAAAATGTTCATGAAAAATATAAAAAACGGTTATACAATGTAAACATAAGTTTGTCTAGGTAAAACGAATGTTTGTTGCCATTATTAAATGTACAACATGTATTTGGAAAATGTTCAAAAAGAATGTTCAAGACATGCATTTTAAAAAATGTACCTCGTCTATTTGAAAAAGTCCAAAGTGTATAAAAAAAATGGTTCATGTGTGCTCTAAAAATGTATATTTCATACCAAAAAAAAGTAGACCATGAGTTAAAAGAAGAAAAAAGATAAATATCACAAAGAAAAAAAGAGCAAAAAATGAAGAAAACAAAGAAATAAACAAAAAAAACCAAAAAAAAAGAGAGGAAAGAAATAAAACAGAAGTAAGAATGAATAAAGAAAGTAAAACCAATGAGAAAACAAAGCAAACCAAAGTAAAAATGAAGAGAAAACCCTAAAGAAACCGCGACAAACAAATAAAGCAAACCAAAATACAACAAAAATTAAAAATAAAATAAAATACTGATCAGACGTATAACGATCGCTACGAGCAACAACGACTGCCGTGCTAAATAGATCAGCCCGTTAGTGTGTCACCCGTAGGCGACTCCTATTAGGAAGCAGTATGGGCGACATATAGTTGTCGCGCCTCGTGGCGTTGGCGCTGCACCCGCCTGCTATTCGACCATATAGGTTGTTTTGGTCAAATTTTAGGCTTTTGGGATTTCAAAGAAAATAGAAAAACAAAATAAACGGGTCACGTAGTGCCAACATGAGGGCCTCGCCCAGGCGCTCGAGCACGGCCCCGGGCACGACCCATTTAGCCGCGTGCTCCCGTGCCAGCCCGTGAGATTCAGTCCGGTTGGCCAGGTATGTATGTGAGCAAGGGAAACCACCCAGTTATAACTACAACAAGATGAAGCGTAGGGAAACATGATTACCAACGTCACAATGGATACCCTCAATCTTCTGTATGAAGCGTGTTTCATATGGAATCAAAGTTTAACCAAGCAAAATGCAAACATAGAGTAGCCATAATACAAGCTTCCCGCGAATAGGACTAATTTGTCATTGGGTCACATGTTTTTCCCCAAAAATTGTAAATTCAAACGAACACATTGAACTCATATGGAACTTATAGGTTGCTCCTCCTTCTCATCCCCAAATCTGAAGACAAGCTTATCCTCGTTACCGGTTTTGTTATCTTTTCTCATTTACATATTTTGGTATCCCCGTGATCAATATCGACATTTTTCTGGACATACGATGATGGATACCATAATAACGAGTGGTCCCAGATAGTATATTCCCGTCTCGGAGGAGCAAAACCCAATATTGAATCATCGAGAACCTTGACATACTTTTCTAGTGTACCCGTAAGTTACCTTTATGATTTCCCTGTTAAGGAAATAGTTGACAAACCCAAAGTAACCAGCTGACATGAAGGCCTATGATATTATCATGATCTAAGGACGTGAGTAAGAATTAACATATTCAATAACTAAGTAACGAAGTGATCTCGCGGTTTATCTTAATTTGGGTCTATCCAATATCATTATTCAAGAAACAATGTCTTCTCATTATTGTTGGCTTCCTTGTGCCCATGATCACGAAAACAGGATCATCTACAATATATGACCTTATCTTAGAGGCGAGACTAGGGATCGGTTTGGTGTTTAAGTCTCCACACATGCAACCGAGTTTGAGAGATAGATTCGCTTGAGAGATACACTCTAAGACAATGGCACTTGGTAGTACGGAGTCCAGCGTCACTTGGCCATCTATAATGACTAAGAGTTAGTCATAGAGATACGATAATACGAAACGAAAAAAAAGTACAAACCAGTAACAAGGATAACAAGGTACAGTGATCTAGGAGTTGATCACGGGGATACCATCAAAGTCTCACCTCGGGATGTGTGGGAAATGTACATGGTGATACAAGGTTCACTCAATGAAGATCTTCGAGACATGCGGGAATTTTTATGGGTGTCCATATCTCACTGGTAATGATGGACCGGCAGGTGTTCCGAACATGTCCACATGTGCTCGAACCTATAGGGTCACACACAAAATGATTATCAATTTTTAGGAATATCATGATCTCTGAAGAATTTTGGGAGGTCCTAGATTGTCTTGATATCCGAAATTGTGTTGGAAGGTGCCAGAATGTTCTGTAGTCTCATGGAAGCTTCCAAAAGAGTTTGGAAGGTTTCAGAAGTTTCTAGAAGGATTCCTATGGGCTTCCACCCCACTTTATTTTGGGGAAGGCATCCCAATAGGGCCCAAGTCCAGTGGCCAAGGCATGATCATCTAAATGTTGATGTTATGGAGGGCAGACTTAAGGGCAAACTGATTTTTTTTACTATTCACATGCATTACAGGCGTAAAACTATCACATTGGGGCGGGCTTTGGCCCTGATGCCCACTCCATGCCTTCGCCCCTGCCTAAGTCAGACAAGCCCCCATCACTTGGAGGGCCATGCAACTAGTTGGAGTCCTTCTAGGACTCCCTAGCGCAGGAGGTATTGTACTCCTCTAGGAGTTGGTCGACCTAACCTCTTGGGCAATCTATATATAGGTGGACAAGGGCATCACAAGGTGCACACCAAGACCCTCGGGCGACCCCCTCCTAGTGCTAGTTGCCTCTCTCTCTTTACTAGGTTTGCTCTTGTTGCATCACTGTTATTAAGCTACTGCTTAGATTCGATGTACTTGTGCTGGTCCATGAACTATTGCAGTGCCGCTAGATCGGTACACGTGGATAGCTTGAAGGTGTTGTATACTTCGATGTTAGGTCACACGGATCGAGGTGGGAGAAAACACGCACACCTGTGAGGTATAACCTAGATGCGGGAGTCTAAGGACTTCACAGACACCGCTACTTCTCCACTGCTTTGATGAATCAACACGGGTATGACTCGTTACATGCATCTCGATAGTTATTTTGGGATTGATCATGAGTTATTTTGTTTTTGTTTGTGGATAACACGTTCTCCGATATCTGCCATGTCCTAGACATGAGGTTTTCGTGTGTACTCAAAATGTGGATCGACTTACCTAGGGTCTGTGAAATGGTACTCCGTAAATGGGTACTTTTAAAGGTAGCTTCTGGATTAGTCATGAAACATGCTACTAGACAGGGTTGACCAAGATAGAATTTGCCCCGTCGACTCAGAGAGATATTCTCTAGGCTAGCTCGAGTGCTATCGGATTTGAAAAGTATGGCCATGCGACTTGGGTGAAGTGTTAATCCAGTTTGAAAATGGGTCACAGTTGCGAGAAGAGAGATTGAGTTACCACCAATGATGACAAGCACTCACCTTGAGCTCGACAACATATATCGTGAGGCAAAAAAATGTTGCATATGAAACATTGCCAAGGTTCATTAGTATGGCTTTGCGCACACTTGAGAGCTGGCGCGTTCTGCTAGGAGCTGCTACTAGCTATTGATTTGGGTCATGTCCATGCGTACGTGAACCTATAGGTTCATGTTTTAAGGGTCAGGAACCCAGCTGGATTGGATCTGAATGAAATTTAGGCATAGAGTCCTAATAGGCCTCAACTGTTTAGTCTATCTTGGGACATCTCTACAAGTGGAGAGGTGGATCTCCGGAAGAGGTTTTACAATCCCACGACCTAGCCACCACCACTTCCACGCTACATTGTGCGGTCAGACCTAATATTCTGATGTCTGACGTTCCTACCTACACATGCGGATGCCTTGGAGGGGTTGCACCTACGACGCTTAGATGATCCGTTTGTAGGAACCACGATGAGTTGTTTAAGGGATCCGCGTGGAGGAGATGAGGGACGAGCTTCACCAACTCTCCTCATGTTGTCATGACTACACGTCTAATGGCAAAACTTGATCCGGTGATCTATCTTGACAACATGTTCCTGGTGCACATAGTAAAACAAAAAAAAGATCGGATGAAGACACACCTTCACACGTCCCCCGACGACGCTAGACGCACCATCAGGATGATGATCGAGCGTGGAAGTCATTATTCCTATTCAGGGACATTGCCGCCGCACCACAACACTAACCAAGATGTGGAATCTAACAAGAACGAGAGTGGGGTCCTGCTGCCGGCAGGGGGATCCTCCACACCTCCATGGGCCAAACGTTGAAGGTGAATTTTTTGTACATATTTAAATACTTTCTTTTCGTGCCATTTTAGAAGAAGAAAGTTTTTTTATCTGTAAAAGAAAGTAAATTTGAACATAGGAGTGGCGGTGTTGTTTATAATTTTTGGTATGAATTTTTAAATATATATTACTGTTTTTAAAAATAGAACATGGACAATTTCTTTTACATACGCAAACATTTACATGAGGATATAATTAGAAAGACGTTGTTTTCCTGCAAAAAAAAAAGAAAGACGTTGTTGGATGCCGAACATCTTTATGTACCAATATGAAGATTTGAAGCTACGCAACCATCTTTAGTTGATAATAATGACCATTTTTATTTGAAATAAATATATGGTGTTTTTTTCCATACAAACATGTTTTAAAATTAAAATTAATACTCATGGGGATGATGTACCATGGATGTTTTAATAATCAATCAATAAATCTTAGAGGGTTGTCTAAAAAAAGTATTGGTGACGTTATTCACATATCTAAAGACTTTATTTTGGTACCATTTCACAAAAAACAAAAATTGAACTGAGGTATGCCAGTGTTGTAATCAAAATTTTCATATGATTTTTTATCTATATTAAACAAGTAAATCGCCATGGACAGTGTATATTACATGAGAATACAGTTCAAAAATATCATTGTCTGATGCAGAGCATTTTGATGTACCAAAATAAAAATTTGAAGTTATGCAACCATATATAGTTGACAAGCACGGCCATTTTTTAATTGAAATAAATCTACAGTGTGACAATTTTAAAGGAACTTTTTTCCATACGAACATGTTGATCCACCCACACAAATTTCAGGTGTTGTAAATGAAACAAGTTAACAAAAATAATTGATTCTCAAAAAGAAAAGAAAAATCGTATAGAAAATGTGAATTTGCAACGGGCCGGCCTTCCTTACCAATAAAACAGAGTCCGCCCCTCCCCTCCGTCTCCTTCCCTCCAAAACAGAGTACTCTGAATCCTCCCCGTCGGCTTCCTCCTCCACCGCCGACCTTGCTCGCACCAGCCAACCGCCGCAGCCACCCTCTTGCCGCCGTCCACCACCACCTATTCATCGCCCCCTCTCTCCCTGCGTTCTCCTTCCGCTCTACCTCGCCGCACGGGCCGGTGAAGACAAAAAACCAAGAAACCAAGAAGCCAAGAAGCCCTCCAATGGCGAACGGCACCGGGAAGAAGCGCGGCGGAGCAAAGGCGCCCAAGGTCTACCATACCGCACCTCCTCCGATCGAGGTGACCGCTCTGGAGCTCCCTGGCGCACCAGCAGCGTCGACGCGGGCCGAGGTGTCCGCGCTGCAGCTCCCGGGCGCGCCACCACCGCGGACCCAGCCCGCGGTCGACACGACGCGGCGGCTCCATGGAGTCCTCGCGCCATCTCAGGATACCGCCCTGCAGCTCCCAGGCGCGCCACCCCAGCCGCATCACGCCGAGGTGGCCCCTCGCCCGCTTGCGATCGGCCCCGCCCCCGCTCACGTGCCGCCTCAGGCCGACGTCCCCTGGTTCAGGAGCTTGCTGGAGGTCCTCCGCGGCCGGTTTCCGTGGCCGGTTTCGGAGAGGATCATCGAGGCCTTGCAGGGCGCTTGGGCGTCCGTGCACGGATGGTGGAGCGGGCCGCCGCCAGAGTTCGCCGTGCTCGTTGTCGCTGCGCCGGAGTTGAAGAAGAAGAAGAAGGACAAGAAGAATAACAAGAACAAGAAGCCTGCCGTCCCTGATGTACGGCATCATACGGCATGCTTGTACCGACTCTTCCCCGATGATCGGAAGAAGAAGGATGATCGGAAGAAGAAGAAGCAGCCTGAGCCGCAGCCTGAGCAGCCCGTGCCAGTGGTATGAATTCCTCTGCTTCCTCCAAGCACCCAATCTTTTTACTGGATGCATTCTCAAGTTTAGAGCAGTTTATGTTCAGACTCTTTACGGTCAAAGTTCCAACCTTGAGTGTGATATACCCAAAGAAATGGCAATATGCCAATATGTTAATCAGTTTCGCTTGTAATCAGATTACAAGATGAACACCATTGCTGTGCAGGATACTTATTTTATCAAATTACTCAAACAAATAATTGCACACAATATATCTGAAACATTGTCTTGCATTTGCCTTAAGAAATTTGAAAATAACACTGATTTCCTGGAACACTGATTTCCCAAGTTTCACCCTTGAGTCAAAGGTTCCCCCTTAAGCAGTCTGATATCCAAGTTTTGAAAATTTAAAAGATACAGCAGTCTGATGAACACCTGGAGTTTCTGAAACAAGTAACCTAGAAACCAAGTTTTGTTGTTTATCTCCTCTCCTTCTACTGGATGCGAGCAACCCGTGTCAGTTGTGGCCATGGGCCTGCATTCTCAAGTTTTAGAGCAGTTTACTCTTTACAGTCAAAGTTCCACCCTTGAGTCTGATATATCCAAAGAAATGGCAATATGTTAATCAGTTTCCCTTGTAATCAGATTGGAATTACTGAAACAAATAATTGGACACAATGTATCTGAAATATTGTTGTCTTGCCTTTGCCTTCAGAAAATTGAAAATAACACTGATTTCCAAGTTTCACCCTTGAGTCAAAGTTTCACCCTTGAGTCTGATATCCTAGTTTTGAAAATTGAAAATTGAAAAGATACAGCAGGAACACTGATTTACTGGAGTTGCTGAAACAGATAATTTGGAAACCAAGTTCTGTTGTTTATCTTACTCTAAAACAAACAAAACAGTGCTTACAATTCTAGAATGCTTTCTATCTGTCCTTTTTGGTGTTTTCCTGAACATAAATACTGTATTGTTTTCTTCTGCTATTTTTGCAAACAAAGTTACCACAAGATTGTGCCTTAATTTGACATATCTTGTTTGTAGTTTTACTCTGTGTCAGTTTGACAATCAACCTTCCATTTTGTTCCATTGCTTCATGTTTGTTACCGGTCAGGAAGAACTAACAGACCATCGCAAAAAAAAGAAGGAAGAATTGACAAAATGGTACCATTGTTTGCTATGCTTGGATACACATGTTTCTCTGTTTTCCATCTTAGTCCTCTCCATTGCATGTACTGTTGAATATTCATTTTGTTGCTCGTAATTGTCAAGCCTCACTTTTCTTTGGTGACTCATTCAATACATCACATCTTATAATGCATCATATCTGAAATAAAAAGACCTGCATTGTTTAATCATTCCATCCCATATCTGCACAAATGATGGCCAGAATTGGTTCAGTTGGACACAAGTTGCATCATTTACTACTACATTACTTTGCTTTATTTGCTAATGCAGTTCAGTTTTTTAATCTTGCATCTTACCTATGCTCAGATTGTCGATGGAGAGACCGTCCCTGCTGAGATTGTGAAGGGATATAAGAGGTACTGCAGAATAGCTGGATCCTGTTCGGCCACAACCACGGTGTGTCACCTCTGCATTTTTGAGCAGGAGCTTCACCCAAAGGGGATTGTCCGCACCTCAGATGTGAGAAATTGAACTGGCATCGGTTTACTCCCAACACATTTCTTCATTTGATTTTGTGCTAACTTTCGTTTGCTTGTGTAGATGATCAAGCATTGCAGCAGGC
>CBMN011744372.1:0-11023 GCA_000582825.1 Hordeum pubiflorum | reverse complement strand
TCATGAAGCAAAATATATTACTCAATTCACAAGGGCAAAACATGAAGGTTCCCACATGAAATATTACAAAGATGGCAAGGATTGCATTTGGGCTGTTACACAACACCGGCTCCGAAAATCGCCGTCGTCGCTGGAGTATGCAGAGTTGGAGTAACCACCGTCGCCATCGATTCCTCCTACCGCGACGTTACCTAGCCGGGAAGGTCTCCGCCACCGTCGCCGCCGGCACCACCTGCCGGACTCGTTGACGCCATCACCGCAGAGCAGCCACGTGGGAGTGGTAGGGTTCGAGGGGAGAGGTAAGGTGCGGTTGGCCGAACCGGTTCGAACAAGCCATACATAAGAGCGACCGAGCCGGACTCGTCCTAGTCAGCTTGCGGGCACGCGTCGATTGACCACCGTGGCACCTGGCAGGAGGGCCCCACGGTCAGTTCCAGCCTCAATACATGTTTATACGGAGTTTAGATCGTTCTGTCGCCGCGGCCCCAGTTGTAAAAATTACGTAAGGTAGTTCCAATCCGTACGCAATGCCCCAATGTACATCCATGATTTTAAACGTTTCCTTAATTATTTTTGGATATTTATCTCCAAAAACTTCCCCACAGCCGGTACTACGGTCTGCTGGCCTGCTTGGGCCCGCGACCACGTTGCCAGCTCCAGTCGGCCAGGAGTCCATTGGCTCCCCACACCAGCGGAAACGGCATCTCGCACGGGGCTCCACCCCCCTTCGTCGTTCCCGCACCAAACGCCAGCGAGTCCACCTCCACCTCACCCTTCTCTCTGCAGCGAGCCGGCAGCCTCGTAGCTGCACGTCCCTCTCTAGTCTCTGCCCCCACCTCGCGCCGCGCCCACACTCCCCGAGGGCCTCGAAGCTCCCGCCTCCACGCGGCGCAGCCAATGCGAACGCGGAGTCGCGGGCGCCAGTAGCATACCATCTCCGCCGGCCCGGTCAACCCCGCCGTCGTCGTCCACGCGGGGGGCATGGGGTGCAACAGCGAAGCATCGGTGGCCGGAGAGGGGAGCGGGAGCGGCGACCTTCGGAGGAGGAGAGGGGGCCGGGACGGGGCGGGCGCCTCGTCCTCCTCTTCCTTCGCCGAGGGGACGAGGGAGTTCGTGCTGAGCTCCATGGACGAGCGGTTCTCCGGATCGGTCGACGCCGACGGGTTCCCCTCCTCTCGTCGGGAAGGTTCGCCTCGAGATTATTTTTTTGTTCTGTGCCTGGTCCCTGGTGGGCGCGTGATCTGTAAGGATTCAGCAATACACCTGTATTCTGAATTTGAGACATCAGGGGGTTTACATTCAGAAAGTCAAACCTTGCCTTGGTGTCGCAAAGTTCAGTATCACTGACAATGTAAATGGCTGACGGATTGGGTGGTTTACGTTATGAAAAAAAGGGGGCTGCCTTTATGCTTTATTCTTTTAGGGAATGCCTTTATGCTTTAGTCAAGGTAACCTCCAAATATTGAAGGGGAGGAGTTCAGGCCAAGGGGTAAACCGTAGAGTTCAGTGTAGCTGGTTGCTGCTCTAGGCCTTCCAAATTTTGCTCCTGCTGTGGAGAACTAGTTGACTGGTTATCATTACAATATTTTGATTTTGATTTCTGTGGTTCATCCTAGTTATGTTCCTTCTTTATCAAGCTATTGTGATTTCAGTTCCTCCTAAAAGGAATAATCGTGTTTTCAATGGAACTGTACGGAACACCATGTAGAAATCATCTGTCTCAAACTCTCAATGTTAGTGTTGCAATTTTAGCTACCAATTGTATCAGGTGGGTCAACTGATGACGCCACTTTGCTCTCTATTCAGAATTAAGTCATTTTCGCTTGTTAAAAACAATCTGGAAAATCGACTAATAGAACAACAGAAATGTCAACGTGTACAGTAGAATCACCTTATTCTGTATGTGTATTTTTGCTCTGAAACTTCATTGTTTATAGTGATGTTCTGGTTTTCTACAGGATTCGGGCATAGTAGATCCACAACTGCAACTTCTGGTTGTTTTAGAGGGCAAGATCACGCTTTTGTAAGATCATACTCCGATAGGTTGCTTAAATGTGACCTCACGTTGGATATGCTATCAGAAAATGAGAAGGTAAGCCTGCTAGCACATACTTTGATTGATACCTTTGCACATTTGGTATACCATGTGGCATTTTTCCGCAAACTGTTTACACGCTGTGAAATTTGTCAGTCAGACTGTATTTTTACCAGTGATGCAGTAGTTTTGTTGACCTTCTAATATTCAGAGTTGGTGGTAGTGCATACTAGTCTCCTCCAGTGGAGTGATATATAGCTGCAGTTATGACTCTGTCTGCTAGGTTATGCTTGTCCCGAAAATAGATTGAACAATCTTGGCGGACTAGAGCTTTGTTTTAGTTGAGAATAATTTGTGAACATTCAGGTTCGTCATACTATTTGTTATAACTACTCTTTGTTGTTTGGTATTTCAGATGAAGATAATTGAGAAATTGGTAAAGATCCAGAAAGATGGTACACTGGAGGTAGATGTGACCCGTAGTGCCCTTGTTGCCTCTGAACTCTCAGAGATTGATGCTTTTGGTTCTGTGCCACGTGATGTTGAAGAAGTTAAATCTGGATTCAGCAAGTCTGTCCCAAAGTTGAAGATTGCTATACTTGTCGTTGGAACACGAGGGGATGTTCAGCCGTTTATAGCATTAGCTAAACGACTTCAGGCAAGTGAACCTGCAACTGCTTCTTAGAGATCCCAAATAACAAATGGGCATTCTTTAAAAATCCATATGCTATTTCTGTACTTTATCGGTATGCACTCAAATAAATTAGGAGTTAAGTTTACATAATTTCTCTGAAATTTCTAGATGATGGGATTGTTACTGCCTGCCCCGTGGCTGACGTTATCAGTGGGCTGATGCCTGTCGGCTATTCTTTGAAATCACAACTATGTTGATTGTCTACTCAGAGCATCTACAATCCCCCCCCCCCTCGTCCTTATATGTCCAGGCGGACAGCCCAGACACCGCCCGGGGCAGGAGAGAGAGAGAGAGAGAGAGTAAAAACGCCGACCCCAACCGGACCCCTCACTTTGTTCCCATATGGCCGGGCTGTCCGCAAACCCCTAAAGCCAACCCATATGTGGGGAGGATATGAGGGTGTCCGGGCAGTCCACCACATCGGATTTGGCCCATCCCGGACCACCTTTTCTCTTTCTTTCTTTCTACCCCCGTCAAATCATATGCATGTGTCTGGACAATTTGGGGACATGGCTGTGTGCATGGACAAATAGGAGTTCAAAGAGGACATGCCCGGACACCGTTCGGACTTGTCCGCGGACATATAAGGAGGGCCAAATTAGCCCATCGTGATTGTAGATGCTCTCATCTGCAGCACTATCCAAAATTTGATATATCCAACATTTGTGTAGCACTAGTTTTACACGCATAAGATGGCTTCGTCATTGACCTATAGTCAATTAAAGTAAGAAAAACTCAGCAGGTATCTACCTTGGAGGTGCTCAGTTTGAACCCCCTTGAGCTGTTCACAGAAAAGAAAGACATCGGCATTGCTGTTTAAGTTTTCAAGTACAGCAATAATCATGTTGTCCTACAACATCTTCGGTCTTCGCAAAGACGAAGAAATATATCGTTCCAGTTTCATGTGTAACTGTCGGAAAATAACATACTGATTTTAGCCTACCTTATATGTACACATGTCGGTATATGTTCTTCCTCTTCTTAACAGAAATAATGATATTTTCTGCAGGAATTTGGTCACCATGTTAGATTAGCATCGCATGTGAACTTCCGTACTTTTGTGAAGTCAGCTGGTGTTGACTTCTACCCATTGGGTGGTGATCCACGAATTATGGCCCAGTGTATGTTTGCCGTCTATTGCCCTTATATATGCATTTGGCTATTTTTTCTTGACTAGATTGTACGACTTTTGAGAATGTTTTGCATGTGATAATCAACTTTTTATTATTATTAATGATAAGACATCACAACTTTTATTTTGTTCTCTAAGAAAAAGATGGCATCTAATTCTTAAACAAATTAAATGTGTAAATGTGCACATAGTCACACTCGATCAATAAGGTATGCACTTTCAACTGCAGACATGACAAAAAACAAAGGGTTTTTAATGGCCACGCCCACAGAGATTTCTGTTCAAAGAAAGCAGGTCAAGGAAATCATTTTCTCTCTTCTACCTGCATGCACAGAACCTGATTTGGATACTGGAATACCTTTCAGAGCTCAGGCAATAATAGCAAATCCTCCTGCCTTAGGTTTGTCTGTCAATCACTACACTTCTCCTTAGCTTCATGTTATACGACTTTTGTAACCTTTGTTGATTTAATTAACATGTTCTTGTACCAAACTACATGTATATCCTCTGTAATTGTGGGGCTAGTTGCCACAGTAAATACCTTTATATATGCGGCCTAAGCCTCAGATCGAATCTTAATCTCTACTTTATCTTTTCCATTTCACTGAAGACTGAACTAATTTTGCCTTCAAAGTTCTACCATCTCGAAGAGTAACTCAACACTTTGAAGATTTAAATGGTTCATTGACCCAATATCATAGTAATCGATTACCTTTCTGGCATGTGTTGTCTTGTGCATTCACACAACATTTACAGAGTGTGACTCTAAATACTATTGTAGTGTTGTGTCCTAACAAAAAATCGTATTATTCCAGGACATCTTCATATTGCCGAGGCACTTGGGGTACCTCTGCACATCTTCTTTACTTTTCCATGGACGTAAGTTTTTACTGTTTCGACTGCCAGCTTGAAAACGTTTCACAATTTTAAATATGCCGTCATGTTTATCCTGTGAAGACTGCAGATCACTTTTTTTTTTCTGCGCGTGTCTCATTTGCTGTTGATTGCATTAAAATATTATTTCTTGTACCGAATCCCTCTGGAACTGCTCACTATAATACTGCACAAAGAATAGCGGAAGTTATACTCTTCGTACTGTTTACTCGTCTAATCTAGAATATTTTGCCCATTCCGCAAGAATACTTCCAACAGCTATCGCAGTTGACTCCGAGGGAAGGTCCAATGAGTAGTGAGGATTATCCTTTGTAACATATAATGTCAGTCAAGAACCTGAACGAGTTGTTATACCTTAACCTTGCACTTTTTAATCTAAATATCTTAACTTGTAGTGAAAAACTGAAAATGCTCTAACCTTTAGCTTTGTACAGGATATTAGGCATTTCTCTCATGCATGCTAGCTTATCTCTTCTGGCTACAATGTTAATGGGGTCATGAAAGATGTACTCTTTGGAAATTGTAGCGACTCAATGATACTGTAAAAAATAGAACAACACTCTGCATACTAATAAATATTTGTGATGTACTACTATTTAAGTGAGGTTGCCATATGTGTGTCCTAATTGTTAATGTTTGTAGGCAGTCCAACTAATGAGTTCCCTCATCCATTGGCCCGAACGCCTCAGAGTGCAACCTACAGGGTACATCCTTAACCTTTCCACTATTGTGCGCATGCCTTTTAAACATGTGAATTAGTCCATTTCTGTATATGATTGTGAATTTTTTCTGTCTCAGTTTTCCTCCAAAATATGGATATTCAGATTCTGACATATTTATTCCTTGGCTTCAGCTATCCTACCTTATTGTGGATTTGATAATTTGGTGGGGCACAAGAGGATTCATAAATGATTTCAGAAAGAAGTTAAACTTGCCTCCTATTGCTTACTTCAGCACATACCATGGATCCATATCACACTTACCTACAGGATACATGTGGAGTCCTCACCTTATGCCGAAGCCAAATGGTATCCTGATATTACTTTAGTTAACTTCACGATCCTCAGTATATATTACTTAATAAATTTGAAATTGATTGACCACATCTGTACCCATTATGCAACAAGCTACCACATACATGGCATAATACCTTTTTTGTCCTATTTATCCTCATTTTTGGGCTTATGTTGAGTGTAAACATATGCATATACTATCTTTATTCCGATAGATTTCTTTCGGGTCTTTAAATTTGGGTAAACTGTATCTTACTTACCCATGAACTTTTTGAGGAGACACACGTTGAAACTTTATATTGGGTCTAGGAAAGGTTATTTGTCCAAGGTTTCGTCGAATAAGCCTTATTTGGAAGATTACGAACTGAACGGGGATGACTGAACACTAATTCCACTAGTGCTAATTGTCTAGTTTAGGTTTCTGAATTCTATATCGTAGAATATTCTAGCTTAGCTAGTGAAAAATAATTATTGTCAAAATTTAGCGCATAAGCAGCAAGATGAGATGGGAACACTCAAATCACAGAGTTGTGGATTATTTCATGCTCCCATTTGAAGTCATTACTTCTCTCGATCGCCTCCGTTTACTTTAAACATACTTGATCATCATGGCCACGTCACTCATATCTTGAGCTAAAAGTTTTTCCCGTGGGTCAAGAATTGTGTTTGAGACTGTATGGTAACAAAAGCAGTCATCCGACGTATTGTACTTCAAAGAGGATGTTCGGCAACTCTATCTTCAAGGACCTCCATTGCTCATTCGGCTGGGCTCGAATAATTTATCTTCTAGTTTTGGGTTCTCTTTACTAAACAATTAGTCACTTAAAAGGTGTGGAAGCCTACCCATGACTATTTGCTTAGTTCGAGTTCACGAGTACTCATGTATGATTCTATAACTTTTACGAACAATCATGATACTGCAATGCTCTCATTCGATTAAAGTGACTCGTGCTTCCTGAACGTACTGACCCTGTTCTCGCAGCTGTGGTTTGCTCGGGGATAGGAAAACATCACGTCGTTGCAAAGTTTATGCTTTAATAATTGGATTTATGTTGGCCGTGCTAACTACATTCTTGTCTGCAGATTGGGGTTCTCTAGTGGATGTCGTGGGATATTGCTTCTTAAACCTTGGCACAAAGTATCAACCGCCGCCAGAGCTCTCACAGTGGCTTGAACAAGGTTCCAAACCGATATACATAGGTTTTGGTAGCATGGTATGGACTCTATGTGAAAAGATCTTATGATGATGATAAAACAGTTGAATAACTTAATATTTTGCCTTATTTATTACTCCCTCCGATCCATATTAATTGTCGCTGATTTAGTACAAAACTGTACTAAATCAGTTTTGTACTAAATCAGCGACAATTAATATGGATCGGAGGGAGTATTGTATTTAGTAATTCTGACTGTGCATCTCTTTTGCTACATGCATTGCATTTCTCAGACCATGCAAGTTACACCTCTGTTTCTTTCGTTCCTTGAACTGTAATTTTCTTTCATGAGCACGATTTCACCATTCTGAATCACAGTCCATATGTTTATATCTTTTTTCCCATGATGAATGTACTAGCTATCGTACATATATATTTATATCTTGTATACTTACATTTATGAATGATGATAAACCATTCTAGGCCTCTAAGAACTGGAAATCATGCCAACGGTGGTCATGACTTGATATACTAATCATGTTATGATGCTAATGTGTCTGGGTTGCTACTTAATACTAATGTATAACCTACATAGATTGTAAGACCAGATGACTATAGCTTTAATAGGAGAGTAGTTGAATTGTTGATTCATCCCTTCATGCGCATCTCGGTCTCTATCCTTTAGTTCCTTATCACGAGGATTCTGTGTACTTTCCAAGTTAGCCAAGATTATCTAATAAATAAAGGGAGATAGATTGCATGAGGAAATCATAAGGCATTCACCATAAAAGTTGCTTCAACTGAGTCCCACTCAGGATCTTACAAACCATGGGTAGGAGACCCACCGTGCGCACTAGGTCGAGCCATGCTACTACTTACAGCCAAATCTAACCCATGCCTCAGTGGAAGAGCCAGGATTCCGAGGAAAGGTATCAGAAGTTGAAACAAATTACAACTGAAAAATATGTCTAATTACCCCAGTGCGGAAACAAATTTCAACAGTTTGATCATCTGGCTACTTTTTTTTTGTGTGTCTACTTTCAATTGAAATTTCTTTTCATCTAGTAACTGCTATATGTACCGGAAACTGAGTTATCAATGTAAAGTCTGTACTCTGGAGTACAGAAGAGATGAGTTTTGCCAAAAGTTTCCGCAAGACATAGAAGAAAAAGCAACATCACTATGCAGTAGAACCTACCCAACCTAAAACGGGTTGATAGAATATTAGCAGCTATTTTTCCCTGCTTTTGTTTTGTTGATAAGATACAAGAGTAACTATCTAATTCTTATTGGTGTATTTTTTGTTTGAAGCCTCTTGATGATGAAAAAAAGGTCACTACTATCATTTTGGAGGCACTAAGAGAAACAGGACAGAGAGGAATCATTAGCCGTGGTTGGGGAGATCTTGGAAGTTGTAAGTTACCGTATTCATCATTTTTAAATTGTGGGGACAGCCAATCTTTATATGTACTCGAATATGTGGGCACTCTTCTATAGCATTGCTGTCGTAGACTGATGTACATCTTGTAGAAACTTACGGAGGTATTACCTCTGTTTGGAATTGGAATTAACTGTCGCTGGAACGAGTGTATCTAGACGCGCTTCAGTGTGTAGATTCACTCATTTCAGCGGCAGTTAATTCTGAAAGAAAAGAGTTATCACTAGTACACATTTTGCCCCTTTGCCTTTTTATTTATGTATGCAACTTGTGTCTGCAGTTTCAGAAGTTCCAGTTGACGTCTTCATTTTGGAGGATTGTCCCCATGACTGGCTGTTTCCGCGCTGTACTGCAGTTGTGAGTTTACTATTTCAACACCATTATTTGTTGACTTCAGGAATTTTCATAAAGTGGTTCAGCAAGATACTGAATTTTGTGCGGTTTTCTAATGTCAAAGAAAAACTAGGAAGTTATGGAAGAATTTATGTCTAACTGTCACAAGTCATAACTTAATATCATGTAAGCAGTTTATTCATTTAAACATGTCAAGAATGGATTTCTTCATGACCAGGTCTCGCTTACGATGGTTTTGGGCCGCATGAAGTAAAATGAGAAGTTGTCTTCTTTACTATAACCATTACCTTTCTTCTCCCTTTATGTGCTATAACTTCCATGGCAACGACTTTTATGAACAACTATGAAATTAATTATTACAAACCTCCAGTTAGTTATATATTCCTTGGCATAGCCAGACAGATCAGTATATGCTGGTACAGCACCAAAGGTTTGAGTATAGTATGGTAGAAGACATCACCTGTATCTAGTAGCGAAAAAGGCTTTCACCCCGCTTTATAGATAAAGCAACCACCACAGCACCTGTATCTAGTAAGAACAATTTGGGGTGTAACTTACAACTGGTTTGACATATTTCAGTTATGTGAACCTTGTGACCATACTTCTCAAAACTGGACTGGTGAGGTCACCCACTGAACCACCAGCTTGGGTGGTCTGATTGTATTTTAGACTACGTACAGCTAGTAGTTGTACCATGGTGGAATAAGGACGCGTGCTGAAGAGCCAAGACTTTCTGCTTGTATGCTCTGAATAAAATTATCTTGTACTCCCTCCGTCCGAAATTACTTGTCGTAGAAATGAACAAAAATGGATGTATATAGAACTAAAATACGTCTATATACATCTATTTCTGCGACAAGTAATTCCAGACGGAGGACCAATATTTTAAGAAAACGGTCTAGTAGCTGAACCAGTACTTTCGGTTAATCCTGCCCTGGGCTGTTTTTGAGAATGTACTTGTTCCTCTAAACTACGCTTGTAACACCCAATAGTAGTAATGTAGTACTTCTGTTTCTGGAGACAGTTACTAATGAGGTCGTATGCTTGTTTATAAGGTGCATCATGGTGGAGCAGGTACCACAGCTGCAGGCCTGATAGCTGGGGTAAGCTACTAATCTGCACTACCGATAGAAGTTGAACCGACATACAATGTTTTACTCACCAGCCACCACTGGAACAAAACCATATGAAAAATTTCAGCTAACAATATAATCTGCAACTTCTGTAAAACAAAACTCTCATTATCCTGATGCTTGTTATGAATGGTATCCTTGATGTACAAGGTCTCCTGTAATTACTATCGAGAAACCTACATTTTTTTACCATTCACTATCACCATTCTTTTGTGGATGTACTTGACTGCTCTTTGTGCTGTTAACAGTGTCCAACCACCGTAGTGCCTTTTTTTGGCGACCAGTTCTTCTGGGGCGAGATAGTTCATGCGCGTGGTGTGGGTCCTGCACCTATCCGTGTAACAGAGCTTACTACCGAGGCACTTTCAAATGCAATCAGATTCATGCTTGATCCTGAGGTAGCAGTACTTTTCATGCTTTTTGTATATCTGTGTTTCTAGACATTTATGATGTGCTCATTTGCCATCTTCACATACATAGGGAATTATCTTGTTAATCTTATGATGCATAAACACATTCCATGGTAATGAGCAGATGCAGTTTTGTGTTAACCGATCCTGCTGCTTTGCTGAAGGTAAAATCACGATCAATGGAGCTGGCAATAGCAATAGGGAATGAAGATGGCGTCGCAGCCGCTGTAGACTCATTTCACCGACACCTGCCTTCAGAACTCCCACTTGCTCCACCACCCGTCCCTGTAGAAGAAGAGCGGCTAGACCTGTTTCAATTGCTTGCTCGATATCTTGAGAAGTGTTGTCTCCCGTTCAATTCTTAGTTGTCCATAGGGTAAATATGGGTTCAATTTATTTATTTATTTGTGTGGTTAGGAAACAGAAATTAGTGTCTTGTAAAATTCGAGGGAGTGAAACAAACTCTAGTTCATCGTCCATGCCAATCGTCCAATTTCCCTTTTCCAGTGTGAATATCGGTAATAAGGGCGTGGTGTAGCTTCAGTGATTTTCTTGGTGTATCACAAATAAGCAGCTTTCCTGTACATGAAAATTCGGATCGCAAAGAATTGTTGTACACATTCACCTTTCCCATCTTTGTGTATCTTGGGGTCTTGGGGAGTCAACTATATCTTTGACATTGGTACTTCCGAAATGCAAGTCAGAGATAAATATCCTATACTTTTAAATCATGTTCTATTTACACCCCCCCCCCCCCCCCCCCCCC
>CBMN011744370.1:0-12876 GCA_000582825.1 Hordeum pubiflorum | reverse complement strand
TCCAACCACAGGTTGGTTCGCCAGAATGGAGTTCAGTTGGTTGCATTCTTCTTGATGGAACGGGAGGTCGTGTGTTCGAATCCCACATGTGCACCTTCTTTTCACCCTTTTTTATTAGGCTGACCGTGGAAGCCCACTGGGCATATAGGCCCAGCAAAGCAAGGACCAGGTTGCGTGCGAAAGACCGAGCGAGGCACGAACTCAACGAACGGAGTGCGGGTTGAAATTAGTACCACCTCGGATAGCAAATTAAAATAACAAAAATTATGGAAGCGAGGTGGACGGACGAAATTACGGTGGTATAAGAAGCAATAGCCCCTTTATTAGTAAATAAAAAAAACCCAAATCCTAAAAAGTGCAGCTGTGCTCGTTTGCACCCGTGAGCGCACACCTCTCCGCGCCGTCCGATCTCGATCGCGAGCGTCAGGTGCCGCGCGGTCAGATTGCGAGTCGCGTTTAGGCTTTGCCTGGTCGGCCTCAAGCTCGTTGGGTGCGAGCGGCGGTTCTGGGGCCCACCACTTCTCCTCGTCACCTTCATCCCTCCCACTACGGCTCGCATTTCGAAACTGCAGGCAGAGTCGGCCGCTCCTCGGCAGTTCTCGTCTCACATCCCCAAACCCCCAAATCAGGCGAGGCGTCGTCGTGTTCGGCGACTCCGCGGCCGATTTCCGCTGGAGGTGGAGCGATTCACTGCGTGCGGCGGCAAGAGGGGTGTACGGCGACCGGGGGCGTGTGACGACCAGGGGCGTGTGGCGTTTCCAGAGGAGGAGAAGTGGAGGATAGCCAGGGTCGTGCAGCAAGAGGAGCAGGTCGCGGTAGAAGGGAAGCACTAGCCGAGGTGCGACACAGGGGGAACAGCCGCCGTGCTGTTGGCGCATCGGCGGAGTCGCGCAGAGGGCGAGCAATCCTTGGTAAGCACATCAGGTCTCGATTTTCTGCTTTTTCGTGGCTAAATTGGCGAGCACATGGTGGATCGATGAAGCACACATCATTTTTGGGATGGATTAGGGAGTTGCGCGCTTGACGACATGGGGCATTCAGTGCTCAAGGGTTTGGTTACTGGTGGAAGGTAGGGTTGAAGGCTTTTTTGGCTACCGTGGTGTGGGGGTGGGTACGACGGCGACATCCGCGTTTGTCCAAATCGACGCGCTCCTTCTCGTTTGACCAAATCGACTAGTACATGGTAGAATGGATGAAGCACTCGTTAATTTTGGGACGGATGACGACATGGGGCATTTGGTGTTCTTAGGCTACTGGTGAACTAGGGTTTGAAGGCAAGCCTTGGTGCTGTAGGTTCGAGGTGTGCGTTAGGGTTAGGATGCTCACGACGGCTGTAGATTAGGCGAGGTTTTGGTGCTGTAGTTGTTGAGGTTGCTCCAGTTTTGTGATTGACTTGCCCGATATTGGCTCATGTGTTGCCTAAAACCTAAAAAGTGCAGCTGTGCTCGTTAGTGTCTTCGAGCGCACACGTCTCTGCGCCGTTGGATCTCCATCGTGAGGCCCAGGACAGAGCGTGTCTGTTTCTCGTCGCGCGCCCAGGTGGCACCTGGTCGGCTTGCGGCCCGTTGGTTTTGGGGGGCGGTTGCCGGTCCCACCACTTCTCCTCGTCCCGTTCATCTCTCTCTTGAGACAGAGCGCACCCATTTCGACCGCAGCTCTCATCGCCGTTTCTTCTTCCAAATCCCCCAACCCCCAAATCAGGCTGCCGCACCAGTTGGGATCCCGCGGGCGTCGACGTGTTCGGTGAATCCACGGCCGATTTGTCCGCCGGAGTTGGAGCGACCACCAGTTCGGCGACCAGGGGCGTGCGACCACCAGTTGCGTGCGGCGTTTTCGGGAAGAGGAGAAGCGGAGGGTAGCCAGGGTTGCGGTGCGGCGAGGAGCAGGTCGGTGGGAGGGAAGCAGTAGCCGAGACTTAGTTTGCCTGGATATGCCTGATATGTGTGAACAACGAAGTTAGTCCTCTGATTTCAAAATTTCTCTGTTACCTAAGTGCTGCTTAATATAGCAACAGAGAGAAATTCAGTCCATTCAGTTAATATACATTCATACTGCATCGACAGTTAGTTGCCTGGTGCGGATAGTTTTATTGCCTCCCTTGTTATAGCTTTTTGCCTGATATTTGTGTGTGACTTTTGTTACAGGACTATAGTCAAATAGTCAGTTACATCTGAAATGCCTGTATACGGCCAGTTAATATAGAATCAATTTTTTTTGTTCAACAATTGAACAGTTAGTTGCCTGATAGGGCTCCTTTTTTTGCCTCAGTTGTTATAGCTTTTTGCCTGATATGGTGTCTTTAGTTTGTTACAGGTCTAGTCTGAAATATACAGTCAGAACTGAGGCATTTTTTTCCATATGATGATGTGCTTTCTCTTTATTTGCAGCACACAAAAATGGTTGGGACAAGCAAAAAGGGCATTGAGGGTGACCCTCCTGCATCTAATACTGATGACGATCCATCTCATGCCACTGAAGAACATCGAACAGAGGTGTGCAGAATATCTGAAACTGAGTACTATTTCCTCCTCTTCTTCCCTTTTTACAATGAATTTATTTTTCTGATTTTTGTGTGTTATTTCTTCAGGAACAAAACAGCGCACCCATAATTGGGTAGAAGCGCACGAGAACTAAGGCAATTATTGCTCGAGGGAAGCGTCCTGATGATATTGTCAGCAATGAGAGTCTTCCTGGAGATGCTGAAACTGCCAGCGACAAAAGTGCTGGTGTGGATCAACCACCAAAAGCAAAGCGCCAGAAGACCGGAGGAAATGAGGTATAGTTGCCTCATCTTATTGAAACATTTGCCTAGCAATGCTGTCTAATTTGCCTATCAAACAGCATAAAACATATGTGCTTAGTTTTTTATATTTTGCAATTTGTTTTCCTATAGGGTCGCAGGAACAGGGCATCGCCTGCCAGGCTGTTCAAATTGAACAAATACTTGGTTTCTGGCCAAAAAGGTGTAATCATTGGAAAAGAGTTTGGCGGCCTGTTGGACCTTGCAGCGAATAGCATGCCGGGTGATCTTAGCCAATGGATAATGAAGCATTATGATCCAGAGATGTCACAGATAGTTATTCCAGATAGGGGGAAGATTCCAGTAGATACCGCGAGTGTTCGGAGGATATGGGGTTTGCCAAATAGGGGGAGGAAGGTGTGCTATGATAACCGCCCTGAGATCACAAAGGCAATGTACAACATTTACAATATCACCTCAAAGAATTCACCAACTCTCACAGCATGGTGCAAGATGATCAAAGACATGAATGGAGCTCATGATGATGACTTCCTCCGCGCCTGGCTGTCTCTTGTTTTTTCCTGCTTCCTTGCTCCATCTACAAGTTTAAGCATTTCACCAAAAAGCTTTCCTGCGGTCATGGATGTTAATGGAATAACTGAAACCAACATATGCTAGTTTGTTGTTGATCAACTAAAGCTAGCATTCAAAACGGGTCGTGGCAAGAAGGCTGTTTGTTGCTGTATTTTCCACCTCATAGTAAGTTCATAGATTATTTTTTTCTCACTGTTCTTATGTTTTTTTAATAAATCAGCAGTGGACTCAAACTTTTTGTTTTTTCTTATCTCACACAGCTGCTGTATCTAGACTCATTGGATGTTGATGAACCAATTCCCAGTTTGATACCAAGGGTTTCAGTTTGGCATTTAGATTTAATTGCTAAAGTTATCAAGAAGGACAGGAAAGCCCCGGGGGAATACGGCAACCTGTGGGTAAGCTCATTTTTTTTGTCCAGTAATGCCATTTTTTGCTTTAATAGACATAAGGTTAGACAACTCCATTTGTTATAGAGGAGGCAATTGAATTAGAAGGTCCAAGCAAGTTGAAAGTATTTTCTGGGCAATTTGTAGTTCTCAGTCTTGGTGTGCCCTGTCAACTGCCCCAATATGATAGGAAGGACTTTTTGGGGGCAGTAATAGTAGCTGATGTACAACATGTTTTTAAAAAATAGGCAAGTCCTGCATATAACCATAGCAACTTATATACTGAACAGTAGCAAGTTTTGTTTTGTAACTATAGCAAGTTCTATACTGAAAACAAGGGAAGCTACATGCTGAAACCCTAACTGTGCATTACAGGATTAATAGGCAACAAGGATGCCCAAAATGTGTTCAAAACATACATTTTGACTAAAAAATGCAGTCAAAATCAAAAAAATGAACAGTAGCATTTTTCCTCTTCTGTTGTCAAGCAAGTGCCACAAATCACTCATTCTTGTTCATCTTTTTTGCCAACACAACAAAACAGCTGAAGACTGAGTTCTCGCGGTGTGCGGATGATAGCTTGTTTGGCAGCATGGACCGCATCACAAAATTTGTCGCCGCAAGATTACCCGAGTCATATGACAAAATTGTAAGTCATCCAGTGGCTGTTATCCTCACCAGTGTTTCCCTTTTCATTCTCAAACCAAACAGATTTTATGAATCTTATCATGTTTTCTCTTTTTTCCTACTTTTGTGTTTTTGCAGAAACAAAAGAAGCTGACAGGTATGGTGCACGAAATGTGTTCCACTATTTCACATGAAGTTGGAAAGCTTGTTACTGGCATTGGGAGGATAGATGATGATGACGAGGGGACAAGCAGGACAGAGCCTGTTCATGCGGAACGGAGCAATCGACAGTCTAAGAGGAGACACAAACAAGGTGCAGCCGTCAGAGACAGCTTATCAAGTGGAGAAGAGTCATTTAAATCTGACAGTGATGGCAGTGAGGAAGATGAAAGCGAAAGTGACGAATCTGACGTTGACAGAGGGAATGATGAGAGCGACAGCGACAGCCACTCAGGCGATGATGTTGCTGAAAACAAGGAGGATAAGGAGGATGAAGAGGAAGAGGATGAAGAAGAGAAGGAAGATGATGACGATGAAGAAAGTGAAGACATTGATGAAGACAAGGGAGATGATGATGGGCAGGCGATGAGGATGATGATGATGACAACAACGGGGGTGGCAACATCAGCCCCAGTGGTGAAGGTGGCAACAATGGCGGGAACGAGGATGCTGCAGCTGGAAAACCAGACAGTGATGACGAAGATGAATGCACACTACAATATTTGATTGAAAAGAAGGATAGGAAGTCAAAGGGACTTGATGAGGCAGTTAGCATCTCTATCAGAGATGTTGTTATGATGGAGCAGGAAAGTGATTGCAAATTTCCATGGTTCCCCAGGTTTGAAGTGAAAGAAATGATGGATTTTGATGAGGAGCCTATTGGAGTGCAAGCGAGGAAGATTTTTGATGAGCTGTTGAGGGGAAAAGAGATGGAACTGGGCATGACATTTAACTTGGAGGAGTTATGCCCCAAGTGGATTCGCCGAAAAATCATGAGGGAAATAGGTGCTCTAAATGAAGTGGGCGAAGCAAAGAAAGTTGGTATACCACCGCTTCCACCACCAAAGAAGAAAAAGAGTGTCAGTTTTATATTAGAGCCAATGGTGGTCACAGAAACAGCAGAGGAACTGCGAGCTATGCATGACCAAAACGCTGAACAAGTGCAAGAGGGAAAGGAAACAAAGTCAGCCATGAAGAAATCTAGACATTTTCAGTTGCAACAGCAGGCAATACCTCTGACAAAAGAGGCAAGTTATGGCACAGACAAGACTCAGCTGGAAACCAATACAGCATCAAGCACAGCTGCAGGACTTGATGCACTCCCCCGCGGCAAAGATGCAAAAGATGCAGTATCACCAGGGGCAGTTTCAAAGCAGGATGGTAATTCTTATCCCAAATGCAAGGCAAGTAACTCACATATTATGGCAACTCAGTCCAAGGAGGAAGCAAGCTCATCTGTTTTTGAGGCAAGTATTGCATAGGCAACATTACACCCAACAGAAGGAGAAGAAGCTCATTTGAAACAGGGACCACCACTATGATTAAGCAGAGCAAACCCTAGTGGAAGGCAACCGCTTAGTGATTTAAATGGCCGAGCACAACATATTGCTCAAGGAAATGGAATGCAATCAGGCAATGCCACCTAGAGGGGCAAAGTGCAACATTTGAAGTCATCACCACATGCTGTATCATTAGATGCAGGTCAGGAAAACATCCCTCCAGCAGAGATGACATTGGTGGAAGATGACATTGGTGGGAATATGAAACAAAGTTCGGATGCAAAGTTGATAATAGCTCAGGGAAAGTTGCCTGCTAAAACACCTTGCTAAGAACTCACTGACATCTAACCCGCTAAATCGCATGGGCAGACTGTCCTCCTTGTTCGCATCAGACAAATTGAGTATATGCTCTGCAAGTTGCTTACACACATGGATCAAGTTGCCATAAATCTGCACTTCCGGCATTTTTTTTTGCTTCAGTGCATGTACCAAGTTGCCAGAGTGCAAAATCATAACATAAGTTTCTGTAACATCCAGTTTTTTGCATAGTCTTTTTTACGAGGAAACTTGCGTTTTTTATAGCTGTTCAAGTTGCCTACAAATCATGTTCTTACCCCAGCTTTTTTTCTACTTTTTTTTGCACAGATCATGTTCCCTGTGTTAGAGAACATTGACAAGTCAAAGCCAGTTACAGGGAACCATTATTGGGTCTTTAACGTGAATATAAGGGATCGAAAGTTTGAGGTGCTTGATTCATGGAGGACGCTTAAGGACAAGGGTCTAGATGACTGTGCAAGGACTATGGTTGCCAGTTTTCGGGCTCTGTGGGAAGAGCACTATGCCAAGTCTCATGTCTCAATGGATTATTTTGAACTTACCAACATTGATGTGCCAAAACAAACTAATGAGTAAGCATCAATTCCCACACACTCCTCGACAAACTCATACTTGTTTTCCAATTATTTTTACTTTCTTTTTACATGCGTAAGTACATACAACAGTCTAGCTAATTAGAAAACATACTGCATTTTTGCATAGATTCGACTGCGGTATTTTTGCCCTCACACTTGCAAATGGTTGGGAGGCAAGGAATGTTCCAAGATTCACAACACAGGATGTTCCAAACATCAGGAAGAAGCTGACTAACACGTGGGTTAACACCGTGCACAACAAGGCTCCATGGAAAGATGTACTGAAATTAGCTTAGGTCAGTTTTTTTCGCTCATGTTTTATTTAAATTTATTGGTACATAAAGACTGTAGTTGCCAGCATCATTTACATGAAGATTCATTGCATCAACAACATTTTTTGCCTGTAATTTTTGAACAATCAAGGGGTTGCCTGAATCCATTTCCTAACTTGCAACAATACCAAACAGAAATTGCCTACAGATTTTCAAAATGAAACACCCAGAATTACCTACAATATTTCTGCCAGTAGGCAATTCAAACTGTAGTATCAGGCAATCCAAACTGTAGTATCAGGCAATCCAAACTGCATAATCATGCAATCCAAACTGTAGAACAAAGAAGTACTTAATGAAAAAACAAAAACACAATAGAGTTATCTAGAGCATTTTTGAACCTTACATACTTAAAAAGCATCTTGTCCTTGCCTGAATGGTAACACAAAACACAAATGATAGTCAACAAGAAGGTGCATACAGAAAATAGCAATTATCGTTCCTAACATATCTTTTGGGCTTCTTTTTTGCCTTTCCTCACCCATCGTCTTGACAATGAAAATCCATATGTTCTTTTTCTGGTGTGCATCACGCCAATCTTGTGGGGCACAGTGCACCATTGTGGCTCACAGACCCACAATAGCTGCACTTGTTTTTCCTCTTCGGATGTAGCTCAAGTGCTGATTGCATCCTTTTCGACTTCGCTCTTCCTTTTGTAGTCGATTTTGGGGGGTCTCTAGGAATTGGAGGGTCAGGTGTGGTAGTAGGATTTCCGGAATGTGGTACAACCATAGAAGCACCTTGCGCGGCTGCAACAGCTGCATGTAGGGATGCTATGTTGAGTGGCTGGTGCGCATGTCCACCAGGAGGTTGCGCCAAAGAAGATGAAAGTGGAGCGACACGTTTTCCTTGCACATTAGAAGAAGTGGGGCGCTGCACAGAACCACCAGCAACTGTTGCAGGTTCTGTAGGCAATGGTGCAAGGCCAGCACTCATCACATGGCTCATGTTTGCTGCTGTAGGTCCCCTGGATGGTGGTGCATCCCCCCTAGGTGGTGGTGCAGGCCACCAGCTTGGTTGAGGAGCCCTCATCATTGTTGGTGCAGGCGCTCTGGTTAGTGTTGCAGCTCCCAACAGTTGTTGCGAAGTCCCCCTCAGTGTCTGTGCAGGCCCACTGCTTAGTGTTGGAGCCCCCAACAGTCATGGCGCAGCCCCCCCGGTTTGTGGTGCAGCCCCCCTACTTTGTGTGACATATCCCGACGGTTGTTGTGCAGCCCACCAGCTTGGCACTGCAGGCCCCCTAGGCAGTGGTGCAGCCCCCACTGTTGCTTGTGGATGTACACCTGGACCCATAGAGTTTGCAGTTAGCGATGCTGCATTTTTTGGCTGCGGGAGAGAAGTAGTTTCACGCTGCCTAGAACTAGCAGGGGCTTGCGCAGGTCCAGCAGGTGGCAGTGCATTGCCACTACTCGCCGGAGCATTACTCGTTGGTGGCGCAGAACTAGCTGATGGCGAAGGACCACCAGTGGGCCGACTGGTAGGTGCTGCTGGTTTCTTCTTCCTTGACAGGTTGAGATTTTTTATTTCATGACGTGCTCCACGCATATGCTTCTTTACAATATCTGTCGCAGCATCTGACGCACTAGCAACCCGAGCAAGGCTACCAAAATCCATCATCAAATTTGTATGCCGAAGTTCTTTCTTCGATTGTGGTGGCATCTCATCGGGATGATCCTCGACAGCAGGGGTGCATCGGGGATTGCCAAAGGTGTCCATCTTCTAATGATGTACTGCACTGGGATTTCATCGATCCCAAGCTGGTTGAAAACTTTCAATATATGGCAGCAAAGCATACCGTCCCTCTCAATCTTGCAACACTCACATCTGTAGTCTCCAGCACTAGCTTCAACTGTCACAAAATAGCTCCTAGAACCATATTTAGCAACCCATTTCTGATTTGGGTAAAGCTCATACAAGTGTTCACCATGGGGTCGCACGTTGTACCTCGTAGTCAACTCAAATTCGTCGCGGAACTTCTCATACAAGTCCCTAGTGTAGGAATCGTACGCTTGCTTCTCAATGGGGTAAGACGACCACATTTCAGTCTGCAAATGTCCTGTCCTGTAATCTTTCGCACCCTCTCGAACTAGTATGTGTGTTTGGATTTTCTGATATTGCTTCACAAAGTTCAAGATGGACTTGTGTGGGTTCACATATCGCTTAAGGACAGCGTTGAAACCCTTGCTGCGTTGAGTTGACCGCAAGAAGGGGAAGAATTGGTGCTTGAAATAACAGGGAACCCATGTTTCCCGGTACTTGTATAGAGTCTCAAAGTGGGAGTCAGTCATAGCTTCATACTTCAACAGCAGCTCAGCCCATCCTGCCTCAAACCCCTCTGGTGTCAAGCTAAAGTCAACACATTTGTTTAAATCTTGCGACAAACCAGGGTTTCGCCCCAACAATCCTCCTTGCTTCTCTTGTGCCTTTTTCATAATATGCCAACGACAACAGTGGAGCACACTTGTAGGGAAGATCTTTTTAATGGATTGTGCCATTGCGATGTCTTGGTCGGTTATGATGTTGGTGGGTGCTATACCGTGCATTGCCTCAAGGAAGGTCTCGAATAGCCAATCAAAACTGGACGCCAACTCTTTCCTAACAAAACCACAGCCCAACATAAATGACTGCCCATGTCGATTAATTCCAATGAATGGTGCAAAGGGCATGTTGTACATGTTAGTCATATATGTTGTGTCAAAGGAGATGCAATCGTGGTAAGCTTCCGTGTAAGCCCTCCTTGCTGCACCATCGACCCAGAAAATATTCTCCACTCTGTCCTCCTCATCATACTTTATCTTGTAGAAAAAATCTGGATCCTCTGTTTGCTGATCTTTAAAGTATGCAACTGTCTCTATCATATCACCTTCTCTTGTAGCATCCTTGTTCAAGACCGTCTTGAGGTTCGTAATGTGCTTAGTACCATAAGGCACAATGAGCTCTGTCCCATAGAATTCTGACATGATGTGCATCATACGACCTACAGTCAATGAAGTCAGAATGGTGGTTAATCCCTTCTACCCAAAAACATTAGGAAAACAGTACCAAAAACAGTTTTATTTCTTACAGCAGGCAACTCAAATGGAGAGTTTAGGCAATTCATCAAGCTATACAAGCAACTAACACAAAACATACATGCAATTCAGCAGTGGGTAAAAATACTAGAAGCAAGCTACATGAAACCAACCAGGGAAGTACTACTATGCATTTCAGCAAGAAAAAATTGAATAATAGGCAAGTGCAGCTCACACAGAAACAAGTGTTATCACAGGCATTTTCTTTTCTTCAATTTTACCAACAAGCAGATAGGCAAGTAGTAAATATACATTGAGCAACAAACAGATAAATACTAGGCAAGTCATTAAATAACAAGCACAAGACAACACAGGCAGTAACTTGCTTGTTTTTTGAACAAACCAGGCAACTACTACTTAAAAATAAGGCAAGTCCAGGGGGAGCAGATTTTTTATTTTGACAACCAAGTAAGTAGTATGTTTTGTGTACTTTTTGTCTGGCAAACCAGGCATATGTTTCAAGCAACAAAGATACAATACTTAGGCAAGTCTAGGGTGTTAAAGTTGGAGGGGAGGAGGGTGTGGTCATAGACCTGTAGTCAAATTGCAGTTATGAAGGTGGGAAAGGAAGGCCCTTTCTTCTGCTGGGATCCCTTGGTGTGATCTCAAGTACTTAGTCAAAGATGGTTTGTCAACCAATGGATGGTTGTGCTCGCCAACAAAGTATATCACTTCTCATCTGCCATCTATTAGTTTCACAACCATCTTAGCTTTGCAACCTATTTGCAATATTGTATCTCTCTTGCGCTTCTTGCTTATCTTTTTTGTTTTACTCTCATCATCAACAAAGATAATATCCTCGTCTTCATCATCATCTTTTGTTTGTTCAACAATATCATCTAGCACAGGAATCTTTTCTGCCCCTCCGTTATCGACTTTAGGCTTTCGAAACTTGTTGCAAACAAACTGTTGCTTTATCAACTCTCCAGTCTTATCAGACTTCCTTGAAGTATTCATTTTGATCGAAAACCCAATCTGCAAGGAATATGCATTGTAGTGCTCTTTGGCGCCTTCCAAAGTCAAACCTCATGCCCACATAAGGCTCCTTGGGTTGTGACCAAGCTTCATCATCATTTTCTGCACCTAAACCATTGCCAACAGTCCCACCAGTATCACCCGCGGCACCTGTGCCATCAAGGGTATGACCATCAGTCTCAGTTGCTACTGCTGCAGGTGCTTGTGTATTGCCTGGAGCCCCTATACCATTAAGTGAGTGCCCATCTGTCTCCATTGGTTCTGCTGCAGCAGCAGCGACATTTTGCTTGATAGGAGGATTAGGAGATTCAGCCACAAACTCCGTATTTCCAGCAGCATGTTGTGTACAGTACACAGGATCACCACTATTCATACCATCAACAATGAGGAATGCAGGATTATTTTCATCTGGTTCCTCATTCAGGTCAATCATCTTCAACCTGTGCATTTTTTCAACCAGAAAAATTAAAGCAAGTTAGCTTGTTGAGGTAAGCAAGTACCACACTAAATACAGGCAAGCAAGTAACACAGCAACCCAAGCGCACCAGATTCACAAGATAGCATTCATTTTGTTTTTAAGGAAACATTTGAACATAACCAGGCAATTCAAAGTACACTATCAGGCAAAATTCATGCAAAACTCAGGAACTGCAAAATTCATGGAAGGTGAGAAATCCATGCAAAACTCTGTCCACACAGGAATTGCCTATTCACCAGATAGCATCCATGGTTTTTTTGTACTAATGAAACATTTTGAACATATAACATAGGCTTGTTTTTTGTGTATCATAATATATTTACTTATTTGTTTTTCTTAAACGCAGGCAACATTGATTTGGTGAAGCAAGCCTCCTGGCAAAGAAGTGCTACTTCGAAGTGTCTTGAGAATGGAATTCACACCAAAATTAGAGAGAATAGAGCATGTTTTGTGTTCGAAAAAACTTAAATTAGCAGTTATGGGCAACATTGCCCTTTATATTCAGTACCTATGTTTTCACCTTTCTTGTACTAGCAGCAAACTTGTGTGTTTTGGCTATGTTCACTATGTTCAATGTGGTTTCCATTTTGCACAATTGGTTGAAGTAACGTTTGCAGCTGAGATAGTTGTTGGTACAGGACTTTTCTTCTCCTTTCTTTCTTGCAGGATGAAATTCCAATAAATTTGCAACAGTCTCTTGGCAACTTTCCAACATTTTTTGGATCATGCTGAAGGATATCCTATAATCAAGGTAAATTAAACTAAACAACAGTCTCTCTTGTTTTTGCTCAAACAGAATGTGAAAATTGCCAAGACCATTCCAAGCAAAAACAACCATGGAACAAGAACCTTAAAAACACCAGAACTATCACTTAGGGTTTGATTTTTCATCCAAGCACTAGTAGATTGTTAAAATCCATCACAGTAGTTGCTTACAATGTGTTGATATGAAACAGAGGCCTGAAACTGGCCTACCATTATTTTTCTTCAACCAGCCCCTTTTTACATTCACTTTTTTCTAGCTTAATCTTAACATGTAAGTTTGCCTAATCATAACACTGAACTTGCTAAAAAACATCTGGAGTTTTTGCTTCAGAAAACCATACCAGTTGATGCACAACTCTATTTCAAAAACATGCTTAACTTGCTTTATTTTCCATTTTTCCCTAAATATGTGTTGCTTTAAAGTAACTTATAACTTATAACTTGCTTTCTTGAGTTGCTCTAGACGTGTTGTTTGCACTTTTTTATATTCCCTCC
>CBMN011744369.1:0-14181 GCA_000582825.1 Hordeum pubiflorum | reverse complement strand
AGGCGATCTCCTTGCCCTTACAAGCTCCTTGGTTCAACTCCACGAGATTTGAAGGCTCCAAAATGACACCTAACCAATCTAGGAGACATTACTCGCCAAAAGGTAATAGATGTTGTTGTTGATGACGAACTCCTTGCTCTTGTGCTTCAAAAGATAGTCCCCTGAACACTCAATCACTCTCTTACAGATTTGGCATGGTGGTGGGAGAAGGATTAGAGTGGAAAGCAACCCGGGGAGGCTAGAAATCAAGGATCAGATGGTTGGAGTGGAATCCCTTCATCTCAACACAAGTGTAGGTGGTTGTCTATCAGAAAATGGATATGGGAAGTAGTAGCTTCGTTCTGGTTGCTCCCTTTGAGCTAGTGGAGTGGGTGGGGGTATATATAGCCATCACCAAAAATCCAACTGTTACACACTTTTTTGCACATCTCGGTGGGACCGAATGAAACCACTCGGTGAGACCGATTAGTGTAAAAGGTTTGAACTTTAGGCTTTTTGGTGAAACCGGATGAAACAGCTCAGAGGGACCGATGGGTCATGACCTAAGCACTTTCCAAACTTCGCTCAAATCGATCAATTTCACTTAGTAATTCCGAAATGAAATTGATAAGAGACAGAAGGTTGGCAGGTGCACTTCGGTGGCACGAATCGACTAAATCAGAATTTCCGAAGAGTCGATGGGTAATAGAAGGTTGGCAGTCATTTCGGTGAGACCGAAGGGTCATCTCGGTGAGTCTACAATGTTAGGGTTTAGGCAGTGGCTCCGTTAAGTGTATCTTGATGGGTTCGGGTGTAAGTGTTCCGGTGGGACCAAGATAGGCTTTAGGGTTTTGTACAGATAAGATTTGGAGGGTGTGGTTGAGGGTTTTGGAGCAATATCTTCAAGAACTTGAGCAAATGATTCATGATCAAAACCTCATCCCCTTTTAATAGTATTGGCTATCCTATGGACTCATTGTGATCTTGGATCACTAAACCAAAAATATAGAGTCTTGGAGCTTTTGCCAATCCATGTCTTTTGCATTTTGAGGGGTCCACATCCACATCCATAGCCATACTTCATTGAACTTTCCTGAAATGTTCTTTGGATAGTCATTAGTTCAATGATGTATATGTTGTTATTAGTTACCAAAACAACTCGGGGATTAGTTGCACTTTCAGCGGCGAGGCAGGCGGCGCGGCGAGAGCGGTGCAATGCGGCGCACCGTTCGATGTTTGCCAAGTCTGGCAAGTTATCGGCCTAGGTCTGCGTGGACCCCGACCTCGCGGAGGCCTGGGCCCCATGAACGATCGCTGACAACTGTGGAGACAGCCCGCACGGCGTCGGCGCCATCTCGATAGGGAGCTCATGAAGATCGACGAGAGTGGTCGCTTAGTGACACCGCCGGCAATGTCGGTAGAGGCAAAGCCGTTAGGGCACCCCAACCAGGGTCAGCATTGGCCGAGGCGGCCCTTTGCATGGCGCAAGATGAAGTAAAGCAGCTCCCCCGCAAGTGCCAACCGGTGGCGAGCAGAGCTATCGCGCGCCCGCGCCCTTCCGCCGTTGGAAGGACTACTTTGATGACGACGACGATGACGGCACTGGCGGCGACGGTGGTGCTGCTGGCCAGGACGACCACGCGTGCAAGGTCACTACCACAACCTAGTTTATGGTTTTTAAAATTTTAGTTGAACAGTTGAAATATCATCCGCTTTATGTAAATTATGTCTGAACTTAAGTGAATTTCATCTTGTTTGGATGAAATTCGTCTGGTTCTTTTATATTACATTTGAAATGTATGCGGGCACGGTTGGACGGTTGGCTCCTGTATCAATTTCCACAAACGCGCCCGCGGACAAATATGTGTCCGTCTTAGGTGTTAGCGTTGAAGATGCCCTTAGCATAAGCTTCCGCTTTGCCCTTTTTTGTACGCAAAATTATATAGGATTTTTATCATTTATGTCACTGGTTGTGTCCCACTACTTAGTTTTGCCACTAGATGTTACAACAGCTCAAAAATGCCATCGTTCTGTGAGATGCTTGCTCAAAAATGCCATTATATATCTCAAAAATGTCACCGTTCGTTAGATGTTTGCTCAAAAATGCCATTAGATATCGTTCAGGTCAAACTCGTTGACCATGTTATATAACAAAAATACCCCTATACCCACATAACAACTCTCTCTAACTGACAATGATAAGTGTGGACCCCACTTGTCACGAGTAAGCCAGCGAATAATTTTAGAGAAAAATAAAAATGTTTTTGGGATCAAGTGGGACCCACAATTTATTGTAGTGAGATAGAGGGAGAGTTGACATGTAGGTCTATAGGTATTTTTATCATTATAACATGGAAAACGAGATTTGAGCTTACAGTAACGGTGCCCAATGGCATTTTTGAGCAAACATCTAACGAACGATGACATTTTTGAGATATATATTGGAATTTTTGAGCAAGCATCTCACAGAACGATGGCATTTTTGAGCTGTTGTAACATCTAATGACAAAACTGAGTAGTGGGACACAACTAGTGGCATAAATGATAAAAGCCCTATATATTTCAATGACACATCCAGGAATTGAATAGTTGTCCTTGCTTGCAGAAAAGATAATGCGGAAACTTAGAAATACATTTGAGTCTAGAAAAATCCTTCCAAGTCGAATCAGCTGATGGGCCATTATTCGTCATTGCATTGCCGACCAAGAGGACAAAGACAGAGAAAACAACAACTGCGTTACCCATTCAAACCTTTAGAATAATACTAATTGTTGTTGAACAATAGAAAGATAACCAGACACAAAATGAGTAACAAAAAATAAAATTACTTCGAGGATCATATTCTCCATCTTCGTCCACCAACTTCACACCATCCTTTAGAGCTTGAAATTTTACACCGAAGTACTGAACCGATAGTAAGGTAAAGTGACACATTCAAACATCTTTGACATATCAGACTTTGAAGACCTCCATAATCACTTGCCGTTAGAAATGAGATGTAGTAATCTCAGGAGAATTATTGATTGTGGCATCACCATGTATACGTGCAATTCTTCACCACCAGTCTAGGGAGTCGAACAAGTCAGATCGTGCCAAGAAGTGGTTGAAGTTGCCGCACGAGGGCTAAACAATTGCTTCTGTCGATTGACACACCAACTAACAGAATTCTCGTATAGAGCCAACAGATCTAGCAACAACAATCCTCATAGGTCTTTAATGTCAGATCAAAAGTCGTCAAGATAGAGAAAGACTAAAATGATCTTATTCCAATGCGCCATTGTAGCAAGGAAACAAAATAAGGAAAACAAGTACCAATAAAACTAACAAAAATGAAAAGGGCGGGTTCCCCTCCTCTGGCACCTACAAGGTCATTAGACGGTAGAGAGGGGAGTAACCAATGTGGTGAAGTGGAGGAGACCATGAATGACAGCTAGGGTTGAAGAAAACATTGACACTTGGAACACGACGGCGAAGGAAATTGGAAGGGCCCAAAGGGTCCACCCTCGATGAAACTATGACTATCAAAAGGCCGACGTGTGCATCCAGACTGACCAGCCCTAACTTTTTTCCTTTAGCACGGACCAAGCCTGAGTAGATGGATGATGAGTCCAAATTTTGCATTAATTTACACCTCTTCTGTAGTGTTAGGATTCTTCGGATTTTACCATATATACACATCTTTTTATGTGTTTACACCAGCTTCCCACACACAGAAGTATTTGGGAGTTTATGGAAAGAATGCCAAGGTATGGTGATAAAATCATGTTAAATAACGTGATATATTAGTACCATAAAAGAATAAAGCATATGGGACAAGAGAAAGAGATCACGCGGAGGCGTTCAGATCGCAATACGACGGATTGTAGAAGCGCACACGCTCGTACCACCAGTCATACCCGCGCGGTTCCGCATGAAAGACTCCATACAAAGAATCGTAGCCTCCGAAAGGATTCCGGAGGGGTAGTCGATAGAGATACTCCGCCACCGCATTGTCACATCGAGGAGGCATCATCTTCATCCATCTACGTCACCACCATCCCATCTCCATCTATTTCTAATACATTAGTTCGTGTGGATCCATTTTTGTATTGCTTTGGTACTTCATCCATGTTCACCATAATTTCTTCTGCAATGCTTATGATCTGGATGTGTGAGTAATCTCCTTAGTTCTCGGGGATATGGAGAAACCATAGTATATTTAGGATTGAAATTTCAGAGGATTTGGCATCCTCTTTATATGTTTAAGTTAATGATCTTCTCCATGTTTCAACCATCCAATATATGCCTTCTTTGGATTAACGATCATTACTATTGGTGTGATGGTGGGATGTGAAGGTCGGTAGTGATAATGCCCATCTCCCTCATTTATGAATCATTACATTAGGGGTTAAAGTTAAACGGAGACCGCCTTACTTGCGTCTACGGAAAAACCCTTAATCACCGTTCGATAACCAAAGTGGGGATAAACGTTGCTGGCGTATGTGATCCGGAGCTACGACATGTATGCATGTACCTATACTTGGCTCCACCCACTTGTAGAAACATGTAAAATGGCTTAGGAATCAAAAACTTGAGTAATTCTTAGTCATAGGTCACGTTAGACACATACTAGTGGGGAGTCTGGACACCTTGAGAACGCTTTAGTCCTCCTGATTCCAACAACTGTTACCTTATGTCTCGTGCTCTTTTCATTTTTCACTTCTGCATTTTATTATCGTGTTCACAATAAACTTGCAATATTTCAAACTTCCGTTCTTGCTCTCCTTTGGACCGTAATTAACTTGAAGGTACAATATCATAAATAACTACAAGCGATAAGGTCCATTTTCAGTGTTTCTTGTGGGGTCGATGCTATTACAACGAAAAGGCTACAACTAAACCATGTGCACTCGCAAAACATCAATGGATGAATTTGGCTCTCCTTTGGACTGTAATTAACTTGTAGGTACAATATCATAATTAACTACAAGAGATAAAGTCCATTTTCTGTGTTTCTTGTGGGGTCGATACTATTACAACGAAAAGGCTACAACTAAATCATGTGCACTCGCAGAACATTAATGGATGAATTTGGGCGGTTGGCAAAATTTTTATGGCAATAGGATGGCAAGTTGGGAGTTTCCTTTGGGTGCGTCGAAATCACTAGTTAAGGGTACCTTTTGCATAGGTTACCGCCAACTTTTGCGATGGTGACAAGTGAAGAAGTGCAAGTGCGCTACTTCTTCCCACCAAAGGGTTTTGGTGGGTTTTTCTCACCCACATGTGATGGATGGCGGGTGGTTTCTTTTTTTCACTAGATATTTTTTTTCAAAATGAAATATTTTGTAAACCTTGCACCCAAATTACAAACCATTTCATAGTTGCATTCCTCGTATCGAGATATTCAGTAGATCCCAAGTTGATAGGTTCCGACAAACTTTTTTGCAAATGAAAATTATGCCCCAACCTATACTATCATGTGCTCAAGTGCACTAACACGTGCACCCATAGGGTGAAGCACAATTATAGTTTCGCAAGGAAGTGCACCTAGGGGGAAGCAAACTTCCCATTTGAACTAATTTGTGCTCCGATGAGTGAACCGAGAGCACATGTGTGCTTCTCAAGTGAACTAACGTGTGCTTTCGCAAGGTAAATCACATATGTACTCTTGGGAAACCTGGTAGAAAACTAAAAATTTGCCCTACGATCAAGGTCCCCAATCACTATAAAGATGCATACAAGTTTTGATTGGACCGTTACCAACTTCGAATTGCGGCGGAAGAAGATTTGGTGTAGATAGTTCTGGAATCCCCTCAAGCCGTCCAGGACGATCCCTCAAACAAAAGACCAAAAGCACGGCCTCTCTACATATTGCAAGCGTACAAGCTTCATGATCCGTCAGCGCTTCGCCGTCCAGAGCTAATCGTCGCCGGAGAATTAGAGGGAGAAGAAGAAAACCACACGGGACTTCTCTATTATGAGGATTAGAGAGAACTAGGTCTAGAACTAGTCTAGATCAAACTAGACAAGAATCAGAACAAGAGAGAACTAGAGGAGGCTCCAAAACTTATGTTCTAGGGACTAGCCCTACCCCTCTATTTATATGTTGAGACCTCGGGTCGCAACTTGGGGAAGGGACCTCCCCAAAATCGGTTTGGAACACAAGGAAGAGTCCTCCTCGGATTCCAGCATGAAACGCCAAGGTTCCTTGCGTTTCTGGAAACGCGACGGACCTCGGCGTCTGGCCCATGGCCTGACACCACGGAGCCTAGCGTCTGGCCCATGTCCTCTGCTAAACCCCATTTGCATCGACCTAAAGCCTCATGGTCCATACCCCTTGGCCCAGCCATGGTGTCCTCGCACCAGGGACCCTTTGGATTTATCCGGAAGATTCCGTAACCTTCTGGATATCACCAAAAGTTCCTAGGAACTTCCTAGAACTTCGCTGACCATTTCCAGAAAAATCCAAAACTCTTTTGGAACTCTCTCAAAACTATTTCTTATATTCCTAAACTATTTCGAGAATATTTTCTCACAATTCTCACCCATTAACACACAATAGAGCATGATTTCCTTAAAGTTGTGGTCTTGTAGGTTCGGTAATACATAGACATGAGCAAAACCCCTTTCGCTCAATGACCAATAGCGGAACCGTGTACATCCATATTGATCCCTATGAATACACGAATGACATTCGAATGAACCTTTCGTTATCATGTGCTATCTCCTTTGCTTCGCGATACTTTAGAAAACCCAAGGTGAGATATATCGGTATCCTCTTGAGTCATTCTCATGCTCACTATACCGATCTCCTCGTTACTAGTTTTGTTCTTATTTCTCGTTGACATGTTCCGACATCCCTGTGACCTCGTCACCTGTGTCTGGCCAGACAATGATTGATGTTGTCACATCGGAAGGGCCCTAGAAATATATCTCTATCGTCGGAGGAGCAAATCCCACTCTAGCTATCTAGTTCCTTGTCAAACTTCCCTATGAACATGTAAGTTGTTGTTATCATCACCTTGTTAAAGATGATGCTTGAGCAACCCCAAAACTCATCGTACGGTATGAAGAAACTGTGATACTCTGAACATAAGCATATGTTAACTCTCCGTGTTATAACAATTGACTTGTGACGATTGTATCTCAAAGTATAACAAACAAGTTTGGATCGATTCAGCATGATCGTTCTTCTAACATCATATTCTCAAAGTTGTTTTACGACTATCGTTACACTTAACGATATTTTAAGAGCCGGAAAACATGATCACTAACAACACTTGAGCTAGTCGTAGAGGTGAGACTAGGAATCTGGTTTTACCGTTTATCATTCCACATTTGCATATGAGTTTCCCACTGAATCACATATTTCAAAATCCTAGCAATTATAGCATAGAATATAAACTCTTAATGATAAACGTGAAAATATAATAATACAATATTATTGTCTCTAGCGCATATTTTCAACATGTACTCCATGCAAGAGCACACATATGATCCACGTGCAACTTGCACAACGATGCTCCATGCGAGGAGCAGGCATGAGTCCCGAGTATGGCACCACCAGTTGGTTAGTGGAAAAAGCTATATCTCATCTATTGCGAGGCAGATACAGGGCTCGCCTACAAGTGATTGCTCCCGCGTGGCTGCTCATTTTTTCTGTTTTCTGTTTTATCAACACAGTACACACAAAGATGCTTACACAAAGATACATATATTCATTCCTATGAACGCACGCACGCACACTCTAACTATATGAGCATTTTCGAGACACTGAGCCGATACATCATTTTATGATTGATGATATCGCCAGAACCGCCTTCGTAGTCGACCTGGAGAGGAGGGGGTCCGCTCTCACTGAACGCATATCATCAAAAAGCCCGAAATAAATTCATAAAAATGCGACCACAATGCAAAGTCTAGGACCTGAACCCTAATGGATTGGCTTCACCAAGTAACCATCTAAGGTACACCCAGTTCGCCTTTTCCATTTTTTGCTAGACGAGCCCGTTTTATCTAGACGTGCACTCCTTTGTGCGTGCTAACCGGCTCTATGTATGTGATTTTCTTCCATAAGTATGTACATCAATTTATTTCTTTTTGTATTTTTGTTTGTTTTGTCTTCTCTTTTTTCTTTTTCTTTTTCTTTTGTTTTGTTACATTTCTGCTTTTTTTTACCCTTTTCTTATTTCATTTTCTTTTATTTTTATTATTTTTCATCCAATTCTTTTTCTTTTCATAATTGTATCATAAAATATAATAGTGTTTCAAAAGCATTGTGTATTTTAATAAGACCGATAAAGTGTTTAACATTTAGTGAGTATTTAAAAAATGTTCATCATTGCATTAAAAAATGTGTGTCGTGTACTTTAAAAGGTTGCTCGTTTATTAAGAAATGTTCATAGTTTTTTTCTTCATAAAATGAGCCACCTTGTATTAAAAGTTATTTGCTTTATATCTAGGAGTTGTTCATCATGTAATCAAAATCGTTCAACATGTAATTAAAAAACGTTCGATGTGTATCTATAAAGTGTTCATCGTGCAATTTGAAAAGTTCATTGTGAATTTTAAAATTATTGCTTGAAGATTTTTTTATATACTCTAAAATTTTAAGAAGGTTTTTAACCAGACTAGGAATAGTTTTAAATAAATAGTGAACGTTTTTAAAATATAAGATGAACAACTTTTTAAAACGCGATGACAATTTATTGCTACTCGATGAACATTCTTATAAGTCCGTGGACATGATTTTCAAATACATGAACATTTTTTAGTACATGATGAAAATTTAAAAATGTAAGATGAATATTTCTATGTTTTCAAGTATTAAATACACCTTGACATTTTGGAATCGTAGTTCAAAAACAGGTATAACATTTTTCAGATTCACATTGCGCTTTCTGAATGCAAAGTGAACATTGTCAAATATATGGTGGACATTTTATATTTTTTTAAAGATAAATATATTAATATCATGAAGATACCAATTACACTCACACAAGATGGCTCAAAGACATCTATGATGCACACGGTCCTAAAAAAGTGAACAAACCTCACCTCAGTGATCAACTCCTCTCAGCAGCAGCACACAAACCACCATCAAAGACAACACCCAAAAACATAAAAGGTAACCAAAAGCGACGCCTTCAAAAAGGAAACAATGCACAAGCGTCGTCGTCACCCAATCCAAGATCTTAGATTTTCACCCTGGAGGAAGTCCGAACTCTCAAAACAATACTTTCAGCAAGGCAATTGCGAGGAACAATCAATAAAGGTCAGACCTTAGGTTTTCACCGGGAAAGTCACGACTCAGCATCCGAGGAGCACCACAAAAAATGAAATCCTTCGGTGATGCCGCTCACTCCGGTGCTTCTGAAAGTTATCAAACACATGGCTGACTCCATCGCCTCCAAGGCCCCCTCTGCCTTATTGATCCTCCAATCTCAACCACCATGACTTTCTCCATCACTGTTTACACCATGGAAATCGAGAGACCGACATGTCCCATGGTGTCAACAAACAACAGAGCTTCGCGTCACGCCCTCATGAAGCCGCGTAGGCCCACGGCCAGATTCTATCCGATCCAGATATCCTTGGGCAAGATCTCCGGCAGAAGTTACAGAACACATCGCCGACCAGATCGAGGAGGACCGATCATGCAGATCTTTGTTGTGATGCGATAAGATCACTAGGACCGCCACCAAATAGCTGCCTCCACCACGTTGACGCCATCGCCACCACGGCAGAGGGCACCGGCCCGCGCTGCGGGCTACAGACAGACACCAGATCAGGGTGGGTTCCGATCCGCCACCAATTCGCCCGCACGATCCGCCACCTCGAAGACCGCCATGCGCCGCCAGTCCTGAGCGTCGCCTCCGTGGGGGATCCGCCGCTGTACCATGGCAGATGCTCTGCGTGAGGAGGTGAAACGTCCCAACGCCGCCGACTTCGGTAGGCTTTGCCCGACCACGTCCTTTGGCGGCGGCGGGGGAGGAGGAAGGGAGAGAAGGGTACTAGCGCCGACGACGGGAGCGCCCTCCCTGTCGCCCAAGGGAGCGAAGTGGGAAGGGTCAGATCTAGACATTTTTATAAATACATGTGAAACATTTTTCTAAATATGTTGTACATTTTTAAGATACACGATTGAACAGTTTTGTAATACATGCCTTTAGAAAAATACATGATGAACATTTTCCAATACACATTGGACTTCTTTAAACACCCGATATAAATTTTTCTAATTCCAGTAAAATATTTTCCCCAAATGCATTAGCATATTTTGAAATATATATAAATTAAATTTTCCGATATATATCCAATATATCTTTTATGTTTTTAGAAAGTTTCTCATCTATCCCTTCAAATTTTGAAGTGAAAAATAGAAAAGGAAACAACAACACATAAACAGAAACCGTTGTACTGTTTAGGCTACGTGGGAGGCAGCTCCTATTGGACGCTTACCGCGTCAAATAGCCACCCCACGCACACAGTGAACCCCGACTGAGCCGGCCCATGGTGTAGCGAGAGCGCCCGCACTGTAGCACAACAACTTAAAATAGGAGTGCATAAGTTTAACAATAAAGTTAAGGGCAGAATCAGAGCGTTTTTTGGTTTTTCTATCTTTTCCTGGTAATTCTTGAAAAGCGAGTCATATTTCAAAATCTGACAATTATTTGAACAACTCAAACAAACCTGAAAATTCATTCTTTTCGGAAAAAATCATCATTTCTTTCATAGAAACAATGTTCGAAAAAAAAAGAATTTTTCAAATTTGTGAAAGAATGTTGAACAATTTTTCAAAAGCGTCCAACTTATTTTAAAATTTACTAATATATTTTGGAAACACGAATATTTTTAAAGGTTAGAGAAAATTTTAAATTCTGAACATTTTTACGAAAATGGAAAAACAATAAAAAAATGTCCACAATTTTTGAAATCCTGAACATTTTTATTGTGAATTGAACATTATTTGACAACACGAACAGTTGTTTTGAAAACATAAACAATTTGAAAACAGAGAACAATTTTTAAAAATTCGAAAACATTTTGTCATTTTGAAAGTCTTATGAAAATATTTTGTAATTCATTAGAAAAAATAATGACCAATGCTTTTGAAACGGGAACATTATTTGAAATTCTAGAACAAAAGTTGGAAAAGCGAACATATTTTGAAACTTCCAAACTAAATTTTAAAACATGAATATTTTTAAATATTTTGAACAAAATTTAAACTAGAATATCTTTTGAAACACCTAAAGAATAAGAAAACGTGAACATTTTTTGGAATTTATGATCAGATTTTCAATTTGTGAACAAATTGTTAAAAAACGGAAACATTTTTTAAAAACAAGAACATTTTTTTTGCAAATAATGACCTTTTGTTAACGGGAACATTGTTTGAAATCTAGAACAAAAGTTGGAAATGCGAACATATTTTGAAACTTCCGAACAAAATTTAAAAACACAAATATTTTTCAAATATGTGATTTTTTAAACTAGAACATGTTTTGAAACACATAAAGAATAAGAACTCGGGATTTTTTTCAGGAATTAATGAACGAGTTTTCAAGTTGTGAACATTTCTAAAAAACTTACCTAACTAGATTTGAAAAAATGATCAATTTTGAAAATTGCAAACAATTTTTGAACTCATGAAAAATGGAAACTATGCGAACAATTGTTAAATCATGAACTATTTTTGAAATTTGTGAACAATGTTTATAATGGCAGCATTTTATAAAATTCTGAACATTTTCTGAAAATTACAAAAAAATTCTGAGAATCCTGGACAACAAAACAATAAAACTCAGCTATTTATAAAAAAATTGAAAAGAAAGGGAAGAACGAAAATTAAAATTCAAAATTAAAAATTGAAATGAAATGAAAGAAAAACCAAAATAGAAACAAAATAACAAGATTTAAAAAAGGGAAAAATGAGAGAACAGAAAAAAGGAAAAAGAAAAAAACAGAACAACGAAAAAAACTGGTGCAGGAACCTTCTAGAAGTTCCCCAAAACCGGAGAAAACTGACTGGGAACGTCTAGAAGGTTCCCAAAAATGGTGACGTTAAAACGCTTAAACGGGCGGCCCATCGCGTCGCTGCTCGGTGGCTCGCCTGTGTGAAGTGTCGGCAGTTTCCGGAAACGAGTGCCAAATAGGGAATTCCCTCCTTTTTGGGTCTTAAGCGCCAAATAGGGAAGCTGGCTCTGACGCGCGAGCCAACTGGGCCTAGGCAAACGTAAAGCAAGAATGGTAACTCGTCTCCCTCAGCCTTTTTTTGACAGTAGATGTCTCCCTCAGCCTTGGTGGGCTGCACGGTCAGTTGGCGACCTCATCGGTTCCTTCGTTTGATCACCCGATGGTCGACCGGTCAACCATTGACCAGTCAGCCGTAGACCGATTAACGGTATGACTCTCTTTTAAAAGTCGAGTTGAAATTTTTATTTGATTTTGCAAAAAGTTCATAAATATGAAAACAGTTCCCAAATTTTTAGAAAAATAGTTCATGGATTCGATAAAAGTTTGAGACAAATTCATGAATTCCAAACAATTTCACTGAATTTTGGAAAAAGGTTCACGAATTTGAAGAAAGTTCATCATTTTTTATGAAAAAAGTTCACAAATTTTGTCAAAACATTAGATTATGAATCACATAATTTAGAAAAAGTTCACGAATTTGGGAAAACTTCACAGGATTTTGAAGAAAATAATATTGGATTTAAAGTTCATAGATTTTAAAAGAAAAAGAAAAGAAAAAAAAATAAAAACCATCTAGAAAGCCAGAGAAATAAACATAAAAAATTTAAAAAACAAAAAAGAGTTAAAAACTGAACAAAAAAGGTAAAATGCACCACACCGAAAGCTTCTAGAAGCTTCCCCAAACTGGCCTGGAAGCTTCCCAAAACCAGCGAATAAACTACCATGGAAACCACTTAATGGGCCGACCAACACAACACCGATCGAGCGAGGGGGGTCCCTCGCGTACGGTGCTGTTAACCGGCACAACTCTCGCCAAATAGGTTTCATCGTGAAAAGCAATGGAGCCGGACGAGAAGAGAACATGAACAACCAGTTTAGTGGGCCAGCCCACCCAAAATGACTAAACGCGAGAACTATATGCTCACCGAAAGTGAAAGCAACTAACTGAGTGTAGTTTTTTTTAGCTTCGGCTAATTTTACTTTTAATACCTCTCCCCTCCACTTCCCCACCCCGGCCGCGCTCCATTTTAAAAAAAAATCGAAAATTTTATATTAAAAATGAATTTAGTTAAATTTTTACAAGTGTTCTTTATATCTTTTCAAAACTTGTTCGTGACACCTGTGAAAACTATTTATAAAATGTAAAAGGGTGTCATGAATTTAATAAAAATATTTATACCATTCAAAAAATTATGAAATTTAAAATATGTTCTAGCATTTCAAAATATGTTTGTAATTTTTAAAAATGTTTGTACAAATAAAACTAATCACGCATTTTTAAAATATTTCTGATATTTCAAGAAAATATTGGTGAAATAAAAATATATTTTACGCGTTTCACAAGTATGTTCGTCACATTTATAAAATACAATAAAAATCTAAAAACATGATCACATGATTTAGAATATGTTCAATATGTATGTGAAAACTTCTTAACATGTATTCGATTAGATGGTGAAAACATGAATTTGACAAAATGTTCAATATGAACAAAAGCATATTCGACATTGATACAAGACATATATAATGTGTATTAAAAAGTATTCATGCATTACAAAAATATGAAATAGAAAAGTTTTCTAAACAACAAGAATAACAAAGGAAACCAGTAAAGAAAAAAAAAAGAAGAAACAAACATAAGAAAATGAACACATATTACTTTTTTTTGAACAAAGTGAACACGTATCTGAAAACTGAACAAATAAGCAGCATCCGTTACTGGGACTACCCATTCACCGCAAACTGTGGCGAGATGTGCATATATCTGGCAGTACACGAGATATAGCGCTTGTGGCACTATGAAAGGCTCAATTGCGCACCCCACCGCTCAATCTGGGCCGGTACTATGAAAGGCTCGGGACCTGAAGTTTTTTTTCCTGTTTCCTTTTCTATTTAGCTTCTTCCTTTATGCTCTTTAGTTTCTTCCTCCTCTGCTTCTTTACCAATTTTAAATAAAAACTTAAAATGCTCTTTTTTTGAATAGTGTTATGAACTTTTTCTCTCCTAATGTTTTGGGGCATCCCG